>PNEQ01095763.1:38578-106118 GCA_003012365.1 Medauroidea extradentata | reverse complement strand
CGCTTTTCCTAGATGAGATACAGTTACGCTACCACTGACTTATTTGTGTGTTTAATCGTAACGGAATTCGCTATATAATATTTAACCCAATAAACTACATAGCCTGAAACGTGCAGCGATTTTAATATTTAAACTATCGATTTAATACGTTTTTTATAACGAAAATAGTTTTTTCGTCTTGTAGCGAGTTAGTCGTCTTCAAAATCTGTATTACAATTCTTGTTTGAAAGTTAAATCATGAAAACTGAATGCGCAAAGTGACTTTCAATTTTACATTGAAATCCCTATCTCTCCCACACTGAACTTAGCCTATGGATCGAGCCGGCCCTTAAGGCGACGCGGCATTTGATGCGCGCTTCAAGGTCGGCCTTACTGCTCCGTCGCTTTTGAGCTTCTCATGCGCGGGTAGGTGGCGCCCTTAGGCCCAACGCACGTTTCAAGTGTTGTGTTCACGAATCCGGGCCGTATTTTTTTACTTACAGCAACCTAAAGAAGCCGTTTGTAGCCATTTTGAAGTACCCCAAAATCATATTTCTAATAAGCGTGCTGTAATTTGAACATGATAGAAACATAGTTTCTACTCTGTGTTATTTTCGTACATAAACGTTTTGCGAATAAGTTTAACGGTTTCGCGTAGAAAAGAATAAATGCAGCACGCTACAGCACCGTTCATGCACTACGTACAAAATCTCCCTACTTTTTTTTTAGCGAAAAATTTTTTTATGTCCAAAAAAAGAGCAGACATCAAAAATCTATTTGGCAGTTTTGTTGAAATTCGCCTCTCCGTGTTGGCTTATTTTTCTTTCAAGGCAGTAAATACTATCGGTTTTAGGTAATTATGTATTGAAGAAAATTCTGGTTAGTTGACTTTTTAGACGAAACCGTATAGTTTCTGTTTTTGATCAAATTAGCTATCAAGGCAAAAACAATTTTTAACAAAACTGCCAAACGATTTTTGATATCTGCCATAGTCTAAGAAAAAAAAACTATCGCAAAACAGCAAAACGAGAGAACACGACCTTAATTAGCTGCCAAATATTACAGAAGTGATGCGAAAGAGAGTATACATGGTAGCCTGTGATGGCCGGCCCAGTGCGACCCAAGGTTGCCAGATCATAAACGAAGTAGTCTCGTACAAGGCATCTAAATTCTCGTACTACACCTTTTCATGACCTATTTTTCGCACACCTGCGTGTCACGAATACCCTATAGGCCCGGTCGTTAATAGTTCTGTGGTCTCGAAATTATCGTATAGCAGCAATTTTATATCGTACATGGAGTAAAACCACCCAAAATCCTCGTACAAATACGATAATTCTCGTACATGTGGCAGCACTGGACTGCGACCCTCACCCAGGCAAGCAGGCCGCTGGGCTGGCTGGAGAGTGCAGGGCCCGGGGGATCGATACCCGGTGCGCGCACTAGGGTGGGGCCTCCGCGGGGGAACGTCTGCGTCCCTCCCTGCCACCTCCCTCGTCTACCCTCCTGCTAGTGAAACACTACTAACTCCAACCCTCTCCCCTAGGCGCCGCTCTTACACGCTGGGGTCACAGCGCTCGCAGCTGCTGCAACACGTCCTGCCCTGCGTTACATTTCTCTCTTCAATCACTAGACGATGTTGGAATTACTTCTCAATGGGCTCCTCTGCACGTCCGCCTACCACGTGCTTAAGAGGGCGTGGTACATAATTCAACGCTAAAAGCATTAATCTATAACTGTAGGTTTCGTGAAGCCAATTTGAGAAAATTAAACAATAGCAATCCTAGACAATAGTTTTAGCCAACATTTTAAACAAAATTGTTTCCAGTGTTACGAACGTCTGAGGCACAATCTCTGACGCCGGAACCTCGTACATTTAACTGCGGCGCAAGAGATCACACGTAACGAATTAGTAATTCTGGATAAATATTTACTCATAAAGTTGGCAAATACCATTATCTAGGATTGTTATTGAGTATTTTATCCATATTGACTTCGAAAAAAGCGTACAAATCAATTGATGTTTTCAGCGTTTATGTATCTACCACGCACTCTTAAGGCGGTTCCCTATATAGACTGCGTTTATGTTGTTACACTCAGAAAATCGATAAAGCGCAAGGCCGCTGCCGGCCGACGTGTGTAACGTAGTTTGACCTCTACGTGCAAGCCACTCAACTGGCGCGTAGAATTGTACTAGTATTCATTTTCCTATGGGACTTTAAGCGGTGACCATATAATTTTATTTGTGAGAAGTACAGTTTAAAGTCCAACGCGTGTTTCTATTTGTGCGTTTTTAGATTCTGGTTTCTATAATCCCAGATACGGCAGTCTGAAAAAGCCGTTTTTAGCCATATTGGAAGGCCCGGAAATCATATTTAAAACATGCGTACCGAATCTTTGAGCTTATGGCGTCGTGTGTGTTCCTTTCGTAGACGAACCATTTTGAAGCGTATTGAGTAGTTCCGTCAAAAAATGAATACTCGCAACTTGCTGCAACGCATTCCAAGCGCAGGTAGGGAACCCCCTTAAGGGCGTTCACGTGGCAAAACTGAAGAATTTTATATTTGCACGACATAGCGTTAGTTTTATAGACGTTGGTTGTGACTACATTTTCCACTCGTAAAATTTTTTAACTCTTATAGTTTTCCCATAGCGGCATGTCAAAGTCAAATTTGCAAGTTACAGACACATAGGGAATAACAATATCCAACTTACTTACTGAAATGAAATAATTTACACTGATATAAGACAGCATGGGCCATATGCTAATAGACTTAAAAACACACAACCAAGTGCCTTTGTATTTTTAAAAAAATGGCCACATATGAAGAAAATTATCGTTATTTTTAGAATTTTGTAAAAAAAATGCAAAGAACTTGCATTGTGTGATTTTAAATATTTTTGCACATGACCTATACTATCTAATTTCAGTGCAAATTATTTCATTCGCGTACGTCAGTTGGTTTTTGTTATTAGCATGTTCCCGTAACTTGCAAATTTTGTCTTTAACATGCCGCTGTGGGATACCTATGAGAGCTAAAATTGTTACAATAGGAAAATGTAGTCACAAGTAAGGTCTATAAAACGAACATTATGTTGAGCAAATATAAAATTATCAATTTTTACCACGTGAACGCCCTTAAAGGGCCTCCCTAAATAGGCTGCGTTTATGTGTGTGAGGCACGAGCAGTAAGAGTGTCGTTGACCGACGTATGTAATACATTATCTCTTCTCCGTGCAAGCCACTCAGCTGGCTGGCAGTGCTTTACTATTACCCCTTTTCTTATGCGACTTTAAGCGCTTACCACAATATTTATGGAGAGCATAGTTCAAAATCTAACGTTTGTTTCTATGGTTGAATCCGGTTGTTATTTTTCCAGATACGGCAGTTTGGAAAAGACATTTTTGGCCATTTTGAGTGGCCCGAAAATGATGTTTCTAATAAACCTGCCAAATTTGTACACCTATAGCGACTTAGTTTGAAGCGTGTTGTTTACGTAGATATACAAAATGTAATGTGCGTTAAATATTTTCGACAAAAAAAGGAATAGCCGTAACTCGCTGCAACGCATTTAAAACGCAGGTAGGGATGCCCCTTAAAATGCGTTGCAACATGTTCATAAATAGTTCTTTTTTTCTACGAAAGTATTCCACGTGTGCCCATTGTGGCAATGTACGAAACGAAAATACACTTCAAACGATGCAGGAAAGGTAGTTCAAAACATCACGTCAGTTAGAAACAATTATTTCGGAACTCCTTAAAATGGCTAAAAAAAAACAACTTATTTTTCGACCTGTTATATAAAAAACACGGGATTTTTGTGAAACTACTTTAGAATCATGCAGTGGACTACTTTAGAACCACGCAGTGGACTTCTCTCTTAACTAAAGTTAAAAAAAAGTTTTTTTTGTTGTTATAAGCTAGTTGAATAGAAGAACTAACACAAGGACTTTTATGACCGGTTTCACCAACTCGTCCTAAACTATATCTCCTCTAGGCAATGCTTAAGTTAAAGCATCGCTTAAAACTGTCTCCCGAGTGATGGGTGTTTCACCATTACAAACACGACTTTGTTAGGCTTCACTTAGCTAGGCCAAGCTTAAATTTTAAAGTAGGAAATTTTCTTAGGTTGGTACATCAACCACGCAGCCAAGTGTGGTAGCCTCCAATTTTCTTTCGTTATAAATGGCATGCTTTTAAGTTAAACAGAGACTTAACTATTTAGTTATCCGATTTCGGGCGTTTAACTTACGCGACGCTTAAGACATTTAAGTGTAACTTAAATGTTGATGAAACACTAAAACGTGATAGGTAAGCCCTAACTCACATAACTGGAGCCGGGTGTATAAAGAAAAATTCCTTTGATCCATATAGTTAACGTTTGAAACTATCTTCACTAAACGACATAAATACCAAACTTTTGGAAGAAACAAAGTTATCCCCAGGACCAAAGTATTGTTGCATGCCGTGTATCTGGAGGCCGGGTGGTCAGAAGCTGTGTCGCAACACCTTATGGACTAGCCCCTGATTCACAGGCCGGGCGGCTACGTGATGGGAATCCCGCGTAAGCTACGTCATAGACCTGTTTGAACTGCGCCCTGGCCCTACGAGGCCGGCCTATGAGGCTCAAGTCACGTCCGAAGCATGATTTAATGTATATTTTAGACCCCTGTAGTGCGGTTAACCCCCCACTGTTTCGCAGAGTATAAAAGCACAGAATCGACACATTTGGAGAGAGTTCGCTATTGGTCGTGCTAGAGGAAGGTGTTATGCTTGTGGAGATAGACTGGTGAAGATCTTGGTAACGTCAGAGTCTACTGTGAGGCGGCAGGCGGCTACCTTCGGAGCAGTGTTGGGCAAAACAAGAGGACTGCTGCAGCGGACGGGCGAAGAGGAGGTGCGCGACGGGAGTCGAACCGAAGACCTCAAGAATGAAGACAGCGGTGCACTCGGGGTGCTGCGGAGCGCACGGCGATTCATCACCACTGCGGACTATTAAGGTTGTACACTGGCACTATTTGAGAGACTGTCGATTGGATATATGTGTGAATTTTTTATTGTGATTTGTAGTCTTTAATTGATTAATGGTAAATATTCTTGTGCTTTAATTGTCAAAGTTAATTAACGTTCTGTGGCGTGTGCATAATTATGAGTGTCGTGAAAGTTATAGCTGATTGCTGTTTTGTGTATTTCGCAGATTTGTGAGCTATTAAATCCAGCACTTAATTTAACTCTTTTATTTATAATTATAAGACCTTTTCCCTAAAAGAACTCATGGGAATTGCCCACATTTAAGTATTTGCTTAAACTTGTAACAGTATTTTATGGAACCTACTGTCATAATTCTACAATTTATTTTATAAAAGTTTGTAAAATATTCAATCTCACGCGGATTCGTAATGTGCCTGAGACCCGCACGGCGCTTTCTCATATATTTAAAAGCAGGGAAGAGATGAGTTTAAAACTCGGTACACATGACACTCCCCCACACAGTGATCGGTTGTAGACGTTACATATATTACATATTATTTAAAATAAAAGAGAGAGATAATTAGCCTAAGTTCCGTGAGCTCGTATCGTCCACGAGATGGTGAAGCATGGTCGTGTCTCCATGGTGGCCTCCTCTTAGTTCAGGGCCTTGCCAACCTGAGGAGGCAAAATACGATCTTAGCCCAACCTCCTTATTTTCCCGAATTTACATACGCTGGTTTACTTGTAAGGAACACTGCAGACGATCACGCCCAAAGCGTCAAACCACGTAGCATTGCAAGAGAGAGTTTTTTTTTTTTAATTAATTCGCCCACTTCCCAACTCACAGAATGTTTGAAAGGTCCCTGTCTCAGTTCAGCCGTGAAATATGGTAATTTCATAAACACATTTTTTATTGTCCAGTATCACTGTTTTAAATATATGCAACCTTACTTTGAACAACGTTGGACGGATTGTAGCCAGAAAGCATATGAGAGAGAGTGAGTTGCAATTCTTAACTTATCACGCCCTGTCCACTACTAACGTAAATATCTACGAGTCGGTACGGCGATATCACCGCCTCGCTCGATGGTGAGAATCCTCCCCACCTCCTTTTTTTACACGTCGAGAGAGTGACGATCGATCACCCGATGACGTCACAATCTACAAGTGCGCGATTTGGAGGGGGAGGAGGTACCAGGTCCTTGCGGCGAAAAGACTGTCGGTTATGGTACCGCCTGGAAGAACTGCCAAACACCCAGCTAATGTGTAGCAGTCGTGAAACATTTTGCATTTTGGTGTGAACCGTAACTGTACCGAGATTGTTTTTGTGCGAACTGTAACTGTACCGAGATTGTCTCTGTGCGAACCGTAACTGCGCCGAGATTTTTTCTGCGTGAAACGTAAATATACCTAGTTTGTTTCTGTGAGAACCGTAACTGTACCGAGATTGTTTCTGCGCCAAGCATAGCTGTACAGAGATTGTTTCTGTGTCAACCGTAACTGTGCCAGATTGTTTCTGTGTCAACCGCAACTGTACCGAGATTGATTACGTGTAAACCGTAACTGTACCGATACTGATTCTGGTGAATCGTAACTGTACCGAGATTGATTCTAACGAAAAGTTAACCTTGGTGATAGTATTATACAGTAGGGATATGTAAAAGTGGCTTTGTTTTGTAACACCTGACTAAACTCCGAGCACGCTTATATGTCTGCATTTGGCTGCCGATTTCGTGTTGACTTTGGAGAACGCTTCTAGCCAATGACGAAAGTTCCGACGTAGAGCGACCAATGCTCTTAGAGCCGCCGATTTTTGGTGAAAAAAAATTGGCACCAACTTGTTTCAATGACTTGTGAGCATATCTGCAACTATGCTTCATGTTGTCAGTGATTGGATGTTTTAAATCTCGGTGTGTCAAGGTTCTACTGGCAAATTACAGGCGTGTAGTGTCACAGTAATGACTGGTAGAGTTAAATGAACGACACCTCTACACAAAGGCACTCTGCCAATAACCATGAAGCAAAGCTGCAGAAGTGCACGTAAGGCATTGAAACAAAGCGGTGCTGAATTCTTTTCACCAAAACTCAGTATCTAGCTATATCGTTGGGACCAGAAATTTTCGCGAATTCATAATTGAACAAGCTAGAATTCAGACGCGTGTACATTTATTCTAGTTTTGGAACTGGTTTAGAGTTCATTAGACACTGCCTGGCTAACTTCGAGAACAATAACAAACCTGGAAGTAAATGAGGCTCTAGTTATGCTGGAAAGAAAACACTCAGTTGAATGGCACTGCATAAAAGAAAACATTAAAAGTCATTGCTAGACACATGCTAAATTCGTGTTATTTTCTGACAATTGACTAGATTGCAAGTGACCATAGGCTGACTGATATTGTCGTGAGTTGCCGCGGAGAATGCTTACACGGTAGAGAGGCCAATCTTTGTAAAGACGTAATACACGTAAATGACAACACATAAAAGTTCATGGCCAATTGAATCGCAAATTATGCTCTGTTATGTATAGGAAAGTGAAGTTTAGTCTGTTACCAAATGAAAACACGAATTTGGCATGTCTCTAGTCATTGCCGTCTGTAGTAGAAGGCCGTCCACTTCGAAATGGTAACACTGGCAACAAGGGCTATTTTAATAGCGCTTTAGGAGGAGGAGTGCAGTATACGTTATTGATGTTCAACGTGACCTAGAATCAATACGCGAAATAATCGTGCCTCTACTTATTTATATAGGCACAGTCAAATGCGGGACTGCTCTGCTCAAACACACGCTGCCAATAACCTCGAAACAGAGCTGCACGTGTGAACGCAAGGCATTGAAACAACACGCTGCACAATGATTTTAACAAAAAAATTAGTGGTTCTAATCGTTTACACAGTTGACTGCTTTACATGCGATTAGTATAGGGAGGAAAATTACGCATATTTAACTACCTGTATGTTAGAGTCAACTATTCCGTGCATACTCAAGCCCCGACCATTAGTTAACTAGCTGCTACTCAGTGGAACAACATACTGTAAACGAATAGACGGGGCTCGAGTATGCATAGTACAATGAATTCTAGCCTGCGGGTAATTGAATTCGCGAGATTTTCCTGTCCCTAGCGATTAGTCATTCTACCACGAGACTTTTAAATATTGCCTAAACTGTTCCCCGCTACAGTCCACGGCCACAGACTACATAGTAATACAGACGTGAAATGACGTGGCGGCTCGTTTAATACGGGTGAACTTCGCCGCTTATTGGTTGCCCAAGGCAGTTGATACCAGCCTCGCGTATGTTTGGCTCCTGTATGTTGCGGCAGGTTTCCGCCATGTTGCTGGACAGCGAAACCGTTTTGCTGGCGTGTGTGACTGATTTCGCCGTCCTACCGGCTATTTCACTTCTGCATTCCTAAATATTCTGTGCCAAGTAATTGTAGGACAGTGGTAGAAGTCAAGCGAGCGAACAACTTGCAGTCTACTATGTCGTCAGATTATAACGCAGAATGTGCAGGTCTTCATACATCACCGAACTGTTTCAAGTACATTACAGCTGCTAAGCTGCGTTAATAAAGACTCCTGACTGACAGCACCCGTGCACTTGACCTTGACTTCTACAAACTATGCTAATATCCCACAAGCATAACAATACCGTAACATACAAAAGAGTGCTAACACTAAAGACATTTCCTCGCTCGCCAGTTTTGTTGATGACCTCTCTTCGTTTCAAGTAATTATCACACACAGTGCCAGCCGCACATTCCTGTTACGACTGTGCTGCTACAAGGACGAAGCCTGAACGGCGAAGGCACGCGTACGTCACAATTATGAACCATGTGACAACATGTTAAACAGAACCGAACTACATGCGAATCCATATTTAATATAACTGTTTGTGGGCAGCGGGAAATTTCCAGCTGGAAAGGGCATGAAATATTTAAATAGCGGAAGGCGACATGAATAAACAAATAAAACATAAGCCCTAGAAGGAAAAAAAAATTACCATGCAACTATCGTAACATATTTAACCAAACACAATTATATTTAAAAAAGTTCTGTATTTTTATTACTGTTCATTTCCCATTAAAATTTTAAAATACTAATTATTTCAGACAGGAATAATTCATGGGTTAACATACCTGTAGACCAGTCTCCAAGCATATATGTGTACTATGTGCTTGCTGATACAATGATACTACATGAGTGGACCTGCGTTTGGCTCTATCTTTACTGTACGGGCCGCGGTGGCCGAGGGGTCAGACCTCTTGCCTCCCACCAAGGCGATCCGGGTTCGATTCCCGACTGGTACGGACCCCGAATTTTCGCTGAATCGTGCCGGACGATGTCGCTGGTCGACGGGTTTTCTAGGGGATCTCCCGTTTCCCCCGTTCTTTCATTCCGGCACTGCACCATGCTCACATATCACCACTCACCAGCGCTAAAACTTCGATGATAAGCGCTGACCAAAATCTCTCTCTCTCTCTCTCTCTCTCTCTCTGACTTTACTATTAGATCGGTGCCCAATTTGCAAAAGTGGCACGAGCTAACAGTGGCTTAAATTATAGCTTGTAGACGAGAAAAATTTCATGAATTTTTCAGTTCCCTACTAAATATAGTTTAATATTTTGCTTATATTGTGAGGTGGGTTTACGGCCTTTTACCGAGGTCTTTAGAGCCTATAAGAGTGAAATGATGTGAAGGGACAACACAACACTCATTTCCAAGCTGGGATTCGAACCCAGGACCTCTCACACCGTAGACCGGAGCCTAACCGACTACACTACGGAGGCCGGCTTGTCTGCTTTAAAAAATATCACGTTGTAAATATCTATGTTAGGGGTAAATTTGACACTTTTACTACGATACGTTTTCAAGCCACGCTTTTATAACGTGTTAGAAGCAAGAAAAACGTAGGCCATACGGGCGAGACTGAAGTGCGCATCAAGGATAGTGCCTTTATGTCCAGAGCAGCATTTACCATGTACTGTTCCTTCTACGGGACTTAAAGCGGTGGCCCTATAATTTCATTTGTATCCGCCAAGCCAAACAAACGCGTTTCTCTTTCAGTTGTAAGGTTCACATTGATATATTTCTAGGTAAAGCAGCCTGAAATGTTTTCTACATGCCAATTTTTAGAAAAAAAAAGTCACTAATAGGCGTGCCGTATTTTCAAAAATATCATACATTTAAGAGAATTGTCATAGATAACTGTATTGGTAGAGCCACGATTTTGTCGCGAAAAGATTTTTGCCTCACTTTGTTTCAGTGACTCACGTGCACATCGGCAGTTCTGTTTCAAGGTTACTGGCAGCGTGTCTATGTTCAGACACGTTTCTCATTTGACTGCACCAATCAGAATAAGATTATTGTGAGTCTGTACGTCTATAATTTGCCAAGGCAAGTGAGAGTAAAATCATTCAACCACAGACGATGAAGCAGAGCTGCAGGTGTGCACATGACGCATCGAAACCAAATGTTGCAAAAATCTTTTCGCCATAAAATCGCGGCTCTATGTATGGGTAATAAGCATGGAATGAAAAAATTCCTTGAATTCAACTATCTGCATCTTATACTTTCCTATGCTTACTCTAGTCCCGGTCATTTGTCCACTAGCTGCTCTCACAGAAACCGCAGACAAATGAACGAACAGACGGGGCTTGAGTATGCATAGGACAGTGGATTATAACATTCGGGTGATTGAATCCGTAAATTTTTCCTTTCCCTAGTAGGAAATAAGTTTAGCAGTTTCGGGTAAAACACGCCACGCTATAAAACCATTCAGGCGACATACGAGGACTTTTCAAAACATTTCAGACATAACCGTGAACAACCTATAGAGAGAGATTGAAAATTCCAACGATTCCTGTAATGGGTTGATTATAAACAGAATTTTTTTTACATACGCCATTGCAAGCTAACACGCCGAGTTGCATACAGACGCATTCCAGTCTCTTGTTATCGTGTTGCCATCGTTGTACTCAACCATTTTTGTGGCCACTTTTCATACACCTTATTTTGTTGTTTTGTTGTCTTGTCATTTACATATTTTCCCCGTATTTTTGATACGACTATACTTCTTTCCAGGTCTGTTACACATTATGGTTTATCGCGGGAAAACTTGACTGTTTGCTGGGTTTCGACGTACGTTCAGCTTAACAAATGATTACTGGCTTTCGCTTGTACTTGGAGCTGTTATCCCATTTGACTGAGCCAATAAGAATCCCGCTATTGTAATATTTGGTGCCTGTTACTGTTCTGCAGATAGTTACATTGTGTCAGACATATATCACCCAATGATAGCCTACATGTCGCAAGAAACCGCAGTGTTTTCAAGGGAATGTCGGCACAAAAAAAAATTCGCGATATACCATCATCTCTAAGGATTTACATATTTTACACGTTTGTTAACAACAGTTAATACTGGCTGTTATAATTTTTCAACTTTTTTATTGTGGAAGTTTCTGCAACTTGGCAAAATTAGCTCGCAATGATGTACGTTAAAAAAAAAAAAAAAACCCCGTTCAGTTTAGAGACCGGAAAATCTCGCCAGTTTAATGACCAGAAAATATTGCCTACTATGATTTGGACTATTTTACCCATTCGCTACCTCTCAGTTTTACAGGAGACTTGGTAGAACGGGATTCGTCGTTGTTACCTTGCAGGATTCTTACCGGATCATAGCTAGAGCCACGGTTTCTGTGTCAAAAACATTTTTGCACCATTTGACGTCAATGCCTTAGCTACACATCTGCAGCTCTGTTTGATGGACAGTGATAGGATATTTTTAATTATATGTATGGATAGAGACAGGACATTTCGCGAAAAGATTTTTGCAGCGCTTTATTTCAGTGCCTTACGTGGGCACCTGCATCTCGGCTTTGTGGTCAGTGATTGGATGTCGTAACACCCAGCGTCTTGAGGTTAAACCCGCAAATCACAGACGTGATGTGTCGCAGCTATCCGAGTACTGATTGGCACAGTCAAACGAATAACGACTCAGCACAAAAACACTCTGCCAATAATCATGAAGTTGAGCTGCAGGTGTGCACGTAAGACACTGAAACAAAGTGGGGTATAAATCTATTCACCAAAAATCCCTGCCCCTATGTATGGGGTTCCACACGCAAATCACAGACGTGTAGTGTTGTAATAACCTTATTTTTATTGGTATAACCAAATGAATGACGCTTCTGTTCAAAGACACGCTGCCAATAATCACGAAGCAGAGCTACCGGCGTGCATGTAAGGCATTGAAACAAGTTGATTCAAAATTATATGCATTCGCTGCAGCTCAGTTTGTAACGGGCATAAACCCGTCAATGTAGTAAGAATTAGATATGCCTTCACATGTACAAAAGGAGTATGAATAGTAGTTAAGTTACCCAAATTTTCATGTATAAATTCATTGTACTCTCCACGAATGAATGCTGTACTTGTATATGTTTCTTTGGTATGTTGTGATTGGTAAATATTGTCATGAGTAATAAAAAAGTAAAATAATAACCGCGGCGCGGGAGACAGCGACCGGTAGCGGCCGTTGTCTGCGAGCTGGCCTGTGATTGGCCAGTGTAGTTTAGGTGGAGTTTGCTGGCCGGTGCGGCCGTAGGTAGCGCTAAGGCACAGAATATGTAGGAATACAGAAGTGAAATAGCCAGTAGGCAAGCGAACTCAGCCACACACGCCAGCAAAATGGCTTCCCTGGCCAGCAACATGGCGAAAACACCTACTGCCAATCAGCGTGAGGCAGCTGATCTGATAATCGGCAGCCAGGCCAACAGTAAACCTGCCGTAACATGCAGAAGCCAAACATACATCAACAATCTTAGGCAGCCAATAAGCGGCGAAGTTCGCCAGTATCAAACGAGTCGCCAAGTCATTTCGTGTCTGTATCACTGTTTAGTCTGTGGTTAAGGAGTACTCGGTAGGAAGCCACGGAGGCGACCGGATCACGTGACGTGAGCACGCAGCACACAGGGTGCTTCGCCTGACCAGCTGAGCCCACACGACGGGGGTTGGTCTGGCAACCGCGCGCGTCTAGAGGACCGACGTCTATCTATACAATCATTATTATAGGCGGTTCGAGATAAAGTGAGCACTCAAAAAAGCCCTGCTAAAGTTCTATTTTCAGTAATTTCGTATCCTTCCGCACATAACGGCTAACGACGGGGAATGTCTAACCTCTCTGGACACGTCACTTAGTGGTTGCGCCCCTGAGGAAAATTGTTCAGTCAGTAGAAATCCGCACATTTTGTTTAAAAAAAATGTTAATTATATAAAATACAATAATGTTGATTTCGGTTGCTTTTATTTCAATATTGTTGTATTTAAATAAGAAAATACATGGAACTATGTTGCGTAATTTCGCTGCCAACCACACAAGCAATAAAACAACTAGAGTTAACGTTTAATTGTATGCAGCAAAGGCTAGCGATATTTTTCAAGGGTTTATTTTTAGTGCTCACTTTATTCCGAATTACCTATAAACTTGGACAACTGTAGTTTCCCAGAGAAAGAAAGTACAGTATCTAAAAAAAGTGAGCATCATTTCTGGTAGAACGGACGATAGACGCACGCTTGTGAGCCGTCTCTCGTGCGCACCAAATTCATTTATCGTAATTTTATTTGTGAACATCAAGATAATTCAATTGACATTTGACCTTTCAAGTTATATGAAACAAGAACTAAAATAGCCTACCGGCGGATAGCAAGTTTCACCCCGAGACTTTGTAGCACTGGATTGGGACATTGTTACCGAGCAGAATTCTTATGGGGTCATACTTCTGTCAAAGAATATTCAGGAATACTGAAGTGAAATAGTCCGTAGGACGGCAAACTCAGTCACACACGCCAGCAATATAGCTTCGCTGGCCAGCAACATGGCGTAGACGCCTACTGCCAATCAGCGTAAGGTGGCTGTCCTGCTAGCCGGCAGCCAGGCCAATAGGAAACCTCATGTAACATGCAGGAGCCAAACAGACATACGGGGCTGGTATCAACAGCCTCCAGCAGCCAATAAGAGGCGAAGTTCGCCCGTATCAATTGAACAGCCACGTCATTTCACGTCTGTATCACAGACTAAATAGTAATACAGACGTGAAATGACGTGGCGGCTCGTTTGATACGGGCGAACTTCGCCGTTTATTGGCTGCCCAAGGCTGTTGATACCAGTCCCGTGTCTGTTTGGTTCCTGCCTGTTACGGCCGGTTTCCTATTGGCCTGGCTGCCGGCTAGCAGGACAGCCACCTTACGCTGATTGGCAGTAGGCATATACGCCATGTTGCTGGCCAGCGAAGCTATATTGCTGGCGTGTGTGACTGAGTTTGCCGTTATACCGACTATTCCACTTCTGTATTCCTGAATATTCTGTGTTTGTATCACCATTTAGTATGTGGTTCTGTAACGTGTGTCTATACAGTTAGCGGCTGTTGGTCCGGATGACATCACAACGCCACGGCGAGGCACTAACTACACACCCGGTGTACGCCGGGGTCAGTGGAGCGAGTGACCCCAAGTGCTCGCCATCTCGCCTGACGCGACCACGCTGGTAACAGGCTGCAATTAATGACACGACAGAGACTTCAGGGAACTAACAGTCATGCTAGATGGACGTCAGCTGCGGCCACGCACCACGCGCCGACACAGCCACACACACAGGCCGTAGTTGGCGCGGCGGACAATATACTCGTCTCCCACCAAATCGATCCGGGCTCCGTTCCCGGCGGGGTCGACCCGGGTTTTCTCACATGTGCGGGAATCGTGCAGGGCGATGCCGTTAGTCGGCGGATTTTCTCGGGAAACTTACGTTCCCCATGTCCTTTCATCTAGGTGTCGCTCTGTACTCACCTCATGTCACTCCCACACCAGAAAGATCATAACTAGAGACACTGCTAGATCGCGGGAAAAGTTGATTGTTTGCTAGTCTCCAACATACTATGTATAACGCTGAAGGTTTTGCACTTATATTGGCTATCGTTTATATGAAGTACCGTGTCCCTCTTCAACAGACACAATTAAAATTGAACAGTTTCGACACAGAACGTATGTGGTTTGCCAGAAAACTATTCGCACGTGTCACGATTGAGATACTACAGTTTATTGGAGACTATGTTAAATATTTTCGCGATTTTCCAGTGTCTCTAATCATAACTTATTCGAAACCACACACACATTTTTCCTTAGCTTCAGGACATTTTTACACTAAATAAGATAAATATCGTATTACGAGGGTACCCGAATGCCAGAGTATCGTACCCCCGATGTAGACTTACAACTGGGCACAGTTCTTTCAAAGATCAAATGGGCACCCATAATCATGCGCTTGTCCCGAAGGATGACGTGAAATCAGGCCCTACAATGGAAAACCGCCGGAATGAGGACGAGAGAAACAGGAGATCCACGAGAAAACACGCCGACCAGCGGCATCGTCCGGCACGATTCCCACATGCGAACATTTTGGGACCGACCCCGCCGGAAATTGAACCTGGATCGCCTCTTTAGGAGGCGAGTGGTCTAACCACTATGCCAACAGTGACCCTGGTAAGCGAAGAAATGTTGGTCAGCCGTTAATATCTACGTATTCAGCGCTGGTTACCAAAGGCACTGGCTACGCGACTACGTTTTGTAACTTTCCGTTTGAGAACCAAATCCTGGTCGTCCGGTCACCTCCTGCACCGACGATCAGAAGAAACTGTTCAAAGTCTCGAGATAACATCTTCAGAAGACGGCCTGGGTGATAGTGACACATACCACAGAGGGCGAAATATTTGTTTTTCTTATCACGGTCGCTATAGAAGGACTTAAATAAACGACATGCAGTTCGCCACGAAGTTGTTGCAGCAGACTGACGGGAATAGCAGGAGCGCACGTATTTTATATATTCTGCAGTTGAAGTGAACATGTGATTACGAAGACGGTTAATTTTTCAGTATTTATCATAAGGTTCGTAAAACGCTATAAATTCACAAACAAATTAATTAAGGCCTCACTCTTTAGTTTTGCAGTGGTATAGAAAATATTGTTTTTGAACGCAAATTAATACATATATATATATATATATATATATATTCATATATATACTAATATATATATATATAATTCACTCTTACAGTTTTAACACTTGTATATCATTGTTTGTATCTGAATTTTTCTGTTACAATACACTAAACGGCCTTTTAGATTTTTGCCCCTGAAATATCGCATATTTTGTTGTCAAAATAAGCCAAAATGAAGCAAAATATTTTTTCCTAGTAAACGGTAGGCCTACATTATTTAAAAAAACGCTCTGGCAAAGTTGTGTATCGTATGACTGTACATAGGCTAAATTTTTTTCAAAGCATTTGTTTACAAATATTCGGGGTATTTGCAATTGTTTGAAATAAATGAAAGATCATGGCCTTAAGCACGATTTGCAGATTTTGTTACGGCTGATGCAAAACTTGTTACATAGCTTTCCCCTGATTTGACCACGTACGTTTTTATGTCCTTTCCTTGTAAGTCTGAAAATATCTCCAGTTTCTGAGAGCATTATAAACGCGTATTTTATCGCCAGCAATATTCGTTCCTGGAAACACTTGCAGCAATTACGAGTTTAAAGTGGCATCAAAAAGCGAAGCTAAGGAAGTGCTTGTATTGTTAAATTTAAGTGCAAAGAAACCCGTTTTGCTCGTACCTCCAGATCAATACGGACACAACTCAGAAAGGTACTATTTTAGTTAGGCCTCTATTGCTACGAATATTTCAATAGTGTTTCTGATGGTAATATCAACAATTACTGTATAAAGCGATACAGGAAAATTCTGTAGTTGATCCTTTACCAACGTTTTGTTGTTTTTATATTTATATTACGAAAACAATATAATTATTGCAATAGAACATTATTGGTAAAATAAGTAATAGGTGTTCATTAACAATATTTCAACATCAAAGGTGGCATTATGCTTGCAGTGAAAGGTTTTAACGCCCAAATTTTTTCCACTCAAACTTAGAATGTGAATTTCTCAGAGCCATACTTTTTGAATTGTGCCAACATTTAACTGGAGGTGCGTAATGTCCCGAGAGTTCAGTGTGCTCTTTAGCATATTTCCATAACCGTAACATGTAGCAGTTCGTGCAAAACTTACGGATTTTCTGTTCTCAGATGCTCAAAGTTACCATAAACTAGCGTTAGTTCCGAATTTATATAATTACGGCAATATCAACGGAACAGTAAGGTTAGAGTGATTAACGCAAACCCACTAAGCTAACGTGTAACGACCGGAAAAATGCATGGTTTTATTTTAAGTGGAATGATGCACGACCGTCTGTAACTATCAATATTTTTCCTGCTGCAAAGCAGAAGGCATACGAATAATTTTTACATGCAATGGTCTAAATGTCATTTTACTTCATCCTTTAACATTATTTGATAATAGTTTCATATTATCTGACATTTGTTGGAAGATATGAAAAATTGTGTTACTTCTCTTCCAACAAAAAAATTGAGTTTGAGATAAAAATTACTAATATTTAAAAATACAAAAAAAAAAAAAAAACGAATCAATGTGGTTTTTATGCTTGCCATGTCATGGTCCATGGCACTGTTCCTCAGTGTGAATTTTTTCATTTCGATATGTTGATTGGTTTTTCTTGCATAAAACCGTTTTATGCTATTTAGGACTCAAACATGCTATTATAAAAAAAATTATGGATGCTAAAAATGGTAATTACAGTAAAAAAAAAATAGTTGCAACGTATGTCTATAAAACAAACCACCGGAGAGATTTAAGCCAATAAAGGGACCCCTATTTTTTGTGAAAAGATTTCTGCGCCATTTTGTTTTAGTGCCTTTACAGTAGTCGACGGTTGGATGTTTTATCTTCTAAATGTCCTCACGTTTTATTGCAAATCACAGACGTGTGGTACCGCACTATCCTATTCAGACTGGTACAGTCAAATAAGAAACGTATTTCCACAAAGGCACGTTGCACAGAACAGCGAAGCATAACTGCCGGGGTGCACGTAATGCATTGTATCTAGTTGGTACAGACATACTTTCGCGACAATCAAGGGTACGTACAAATAAAATACCTGCAAATAATCGAGGACCGAATCTCGTCCTACCTGGTCTATAGGCAACTGTCTGCTCAGTGGAGGAGCAGTCACTGAACGTACTGCTGATGTTCGGGAATTCATAATACTGTGGAGCCTAGCTGGGAATTAATTGCACTCATTAAATATTCCAGTCCCTAGTTAGAATAACTATGTCTCTTAACCAATTCTCACAATACTTTGCCATTTATAGTAGTGGGCATTACGTTTGTAAACGAATAACGACATCGTGGTTAGATACAGTTGCACACTTAAAGCGACTAAAAAATATTTTAGATTTTCTCTTAAGATTATTAGATAGGCTATATTTTGTTACGTATTCTTGCATGGTGATGATTTAATTAATTTAACATAATTTTCTCTTCTCCTACTTCACGATATTTATTTGTTTACCACATACGACCTGTTTCCGGTACATACGAAAACTAAAATATAAAAGAAAAAATTTCATCAAGACATGTCAAGCTGCTGTTTATTTGTGAAACTCTGAACAAGCGAGCTAAAATATTTATAACAGAAAAACTAGTGAATGAAAATAATTATACGTGGCTTTTCTTTGTACTTCTGTGCACAGCAAACTTAGTTTCGAAAGATGCACTGCCTGTAATGCTAGAACAAAAACTAGGGTTTGTGGTACACACACGTAGACTAACTAAGTTAATACCGAATCTTAAGGGCTTTCTGCCCAACAAGTGATGAGCGACGGAATTTAAATGAGTAGTCAACATAAAAAAATAACTTTACAACACATAAAATTTATTTAAAGTTAGATTTTTTAAACGAAAAGTATTCTACATTGGTATTTTCAAGGAACACTGTCACAAAGAGCTATTAAAAAATAATAACACCTCATTTTATTGTAGACTAAAATATAACTTTTAAAATTGCATATTCGGTGTTAAGTATTACGCACAATTTGGCAACGTTCCTTAGTGCTTCATTATTGCTACCTAACATATGTTCCTGCCCCGACATTGTGTTTTATTCAATGTAGCCAACTAAGTATTCACATTATATCAAACAAAATAAATTAGACTGGGTCCATTACTGTAAAAACGAAGGTTATATATATATATATATATATATATATATATATATATATATATATACACATACATACAACACACACTAGGATATAAATATTTTTCACTGAAATTCTTGACTTGAAACTCCGTTGCCAGAGGAAGTATGCTATGACCAAACCATGTTTATGCTGTAGCTGAAGTCGAAGCACCTTCATAGGACGCGGTGATGTATACATTATATATTTTGGGAAGACAATCCTCACGTCTAGAGGAACAACCTCGTACATTCACAGGAAGGTGAAGCATGATGTTGCGCGCACTACTCTTTGGCGAGCAATGACACGCCCGTTATGTAACTGTCAAGAACGTGACGACGTGATTGTATGTTGTTACTGCTCGTGTCGATACGCAGTTTGCAGGTTTGGAATCTTTCAATCTCGAAAAATAAACGGATTCCGCTCGCCTGCCGTTCGTGCTACAATTTTTGAAGTCGCGAGACTCTTCCCATCCTAACAGCTGCGTGACACGTACAAATAATTTGTCGCTCCCGCCGACCTTTTAACACTTCCCTGAGCAACCGTCATTCGAGAGGGCTTTCAGTCGTGGTACTGACCGGCCGTGTGGTACTCAGCACTTCTGGAATACTAACGGGCACTGGTGTGGTACTCAGCACTTCTGGAATACTAACGGGCACTGATGTATCGTGGAAACGGCAACTGTTTGCTAGGCTTCAATATTCACTAGGAATCCCTGATTTTCACTTAAAGATTTCCGTACCAACTTGTTTCAAAGCCTAACATGCACCTCTGCAGTTTTGCTTCATATTGGCAGCGTGTCTTTGAGAAACGACGTTTCTTTTTTAACTGTGCCCATCAGAATTAGGTTACTGCGACCACACGTCTGTGGATTGCAGTAAAACGTTGAGACACGTGACAGTTAAAAACACCCAATCACTGATCATGAATAGAGACCGGAAGTTTTCGGGAAAGAATTTTGCACCAGTATTTTTGGTGAAGAGATTTCTGCGCCAGTTTGTTTCAGTACACTGCGCGCCAGCTTAGATGGCGAGAGGCAGCTACTGAGTGAGTGACACATTAAAGGAATTCAAGCAGCAGGCCGCTGCAGAAAACACCTAGTAGCCTATAAATACCGGAATGAAATCGACCTATGTAAACAGGCCATTCGCATTTAAAATTGTAGTAATATTATATGCAACACATTCCAGCTCGTTACCCGCCAACTTCACGCATATTGGTTGTGTATTTGTTTAGAGTCGTTTTCCATTTGACTGTGCCAATCATAAGAAGGTTAGCTGCGACACCACACGTCTGCGAATTGCGGACAGAACATGTAGCCTACACGCTGTGACTAAAAACATCCAATCATTGGCCACGAAGCAGAGATACAGATGTGCACAAAATGCATTGAAACAAACTGGCACAGATTTCTTTTCACCGAAAATCAGGGTTTCTCGTTATCGGTGTGTCCCCATCTGACTAGGCCAACTAGCATTCTGGCGCGCCGCAACTGAGTATTTGTGATTCATCTTTACCTAAACAGACCGCTGTATTGTTTTGCAAAATACTGTGGCACGAAAGATGCTTGCTGTTTTCCACTATCTCTAATCGTGGGATGTTGACACAGGAAATTTGGGGGGGGGGGGGCGATATTCGGGAGAAATGTTCGCAGGAGGGTCGTTGACTCGTTGAAAAACTTTTACAGACTACAACGAACGTCAAGTAATAGAATTTCTTGCTATTACATTCCCAAATTCGTCAATTCTTTTGAGTAGTGTAGAACTCGTCTGCACTCAATGTAAGGTTACTATCTTGTTTCATATACAACGCTTCGAGCGCGTTACAAACTTCGTAATGCTGGTAGCCAGGAAGACTAAATTACTTTGACCATCTGCCCATGCATATATATGTATGGGTGTGTTGATATACACACACACACATATATATATATATATATATATATATATATATATATATATATATATATGTGTGTGTGTGTGTGTATATGTATATATAATAAGCATAAGCGTAGGTCTGCAGTGTGCCTCACATAAAAATTGTAAAAATAGGGGGTTCTGGATAAAGTAAACACTTTTTAAACCGTGGTTACGTTGTCCTTTTCAGAAGATTTGAAAATTTTCCTGTCACTTTTTAATATAAACAAATCACCCAACGTAACAACACAAGCGTATAGATAGGAACCGGAAGGTTTCGCGAAAATATTTTTGCACCACGTCGTTTCAATGCCTGACGTACACATCAACTATTCTAATTCATGGATATTTATTTGTGCAGTCTCTCTTTCATTTTACTGTGCCAATCAGAACAATGTTAACTGCGACACCACACGTCTGTGATTTGAGAACAGAACTCCGAGACTCTGTTTTTTTTTTAACAAACAATTTTCCAAGAGTAGCTACTCACTTTATCACGGAACACATAGCTACTACACTACAGATTTCACAACCTGGAAAAATTTATGCAAAATCTGATATGCTAACAACGTGGCAACGAAATTATCAGCACGAGCCAACAATGTGGCGATACTGGTAGTTAACGTCTCGTCAACAGCAAGGTTATTAAGGGGCCTCCCTATCTGCGATAGAAATGCGTTGCAGCGAGTTGTGATAATTCATTTTTCGACGAAAGTACTTAAGAAATAATGGACGCTAGATTTATTTTACGTCCGAGGCACAGGAACGGGAATGGCTATAAGACGAATATAACACTTCTGTCAAACACCTCATCGCCTCTAGGCGCGGAGTACTGAACTTCAAGCGATGACCCTACTGTTTTATTTGCGTAAAGTATGAGGTAAAGTGCAACGCAGGTTTCAATGATTTGGTTTCCCGATTACAGCTGATATTTTCTCAGCTACAGCAACGTGAAAAAATTATTTTTAGCACTTTGAGGAGCTTGGAAATCATGTTTTATTTTGCAGAAGGCATTTTTAAATTCATAGGAACTCACTTTGAAGAGTGTCTTCTTTTAGTAGATAAACGCATTGGAAACATTTTAATAGTTACACAAGAAAAATACTTTCCGTATCACGCTACAGCACGTCTTAGGTGCCAATTACACTAACTCTTAAGGCGCATTATATTTGTATATCTACGAAAAGTACACAGACTTCGAACGATGTCGCTATAATTTAAAAAATTCGGCACGTTTATTTAAAATATTTTTTGGGCCCTTAAAATGGCCAAAATTGTGTTTTACAGACTGCCGTATGTGTAAAAATAGCAACCGGATTCGAAAAACACTACTATAGAAACAATCGTTAGACTTTCAACTATGCTGGCCACAAATAAAATAATGTGGTCACAGGTTAAAGTCCCATAGGGAAAAGGATAATAGTAAAGCACTGCATACCAGCTGAGTGACTTGCGCGGAGAGGCGATAATACATTACATACGCCGGTCAACGGCAACCTTAGCACTCCTGCCTCACACACACAAATACAACTTATGTAGAGAGGCCTCGTAAAGTTGAAACAAGTAGCTCAGCGGAGCAGCATCAGCAACAGACATAATCTAGACACGAACAAACAATACTCCAGCTGCGGACTTAATTTGGTTTCTTACGTCTCCGTTCATGATGTCAACAGGTCACGTTGGACAATAGCGTGAGGAAGCAGTTTAAGACAGACATTATCACGTGCAACGATAGCCGCTTCGCCCATATTAAAACGCGGCGACGCTTTCAGTTGGCTTTGAACGCTCCATCGTTCCGCGAAACAAAGTCTGTTGACACAGATGTTGATTCATCGCGGGAAAACGTGGCTGCTTGCTACGTTTCAAAGTACGTTCAGCATGACAGAATCTCTGCTTATGCTACTGGCTGTCGTCCGTACGTGAAATCGTCACCTTATTTGACATGAACAATGATAATTACGTTAGTGTGACATCTGACACCAGGGATTGGTCTGTAAACAGCCAAATCGTGTCGGACAATTATTATCAGAGGTCCGGAAATTTCGTGAATTCATTTGAGAAGACATTAAATTTCAAAATCCTGTACACCATCAATACTTCCACAATTGGGCCGCAGTTAAGGGCTTATTCCCGAGTTTTTTTCAGACTGGTGCCAATAACTCAAATATAAAAAATTTTGAGTCAGTGTGCAATCACACGATGCACAATACTGTGGACGCGTTTTTTAAAATAATGTACCATTCGCCAGCAAAAAAATAATTTCCTTGATTTTTGCTTATTTTCACGACGAAAAACGTAGTACTTTGGATAATAAAATCTAAAAAACCGTTCAGTATAATTCTACAAAAAAATTCAGCTACAAATTATAACATAGAAGTGTCAAAACTGTGCAGCGAAATTTTGATATGAGTATTAGGTAGCAATAAAAAAAATATTTTCGAAATCACTTCAAAACTCCGTAACAAGGCCTTAATGAAACTCATGAAACAATGGCAGACGTACATAAAAACACTCACTGACTCTCCCGTACTAACTTCTCAGATGTATAGTAAAACTGGCCACTCACTGGAGCAGCAGCCAATCAACAAATAGCTGAATATATACAGGACTGTGGAGTCCAGCCGACTGGTCGTTGAACCCGCGAACTCTCCGGGTATCTACTTAATATCCAATCTATATTTCAAGATAATGCACCATTTTCAAGGGTATGTTGACACAAGAAATGTTTGCGATATTCCACCATCTCTAGGCATGGGTTTAAAGTTAAGTGTAACAAATTGCGAGTAGGTATACTTTCCGTTGTACACGTGTAATAAAATTGTTTTGGGAACTATGAATATTAAGACTACAAATATTATGCATGCAGTATTATGTGACTTCCGAAAAATTAACCTCAAGAAAATTGAAGTTCTTGTTTTTCTGAGAAAACAACAAATGTGTCTAATCTTAATTTTAAAATTTCGCATTTCTATATATTCACTGTTCAAACATCAAGTACGAGACAATTTTTACCCACAATCTATAGAAAAATGAACTTTTCGGAACCAATAATATAAATGTAACACCAATAATAATACCCCAGACCTTATAAGATAGAATAACTTATCAACATTTAATGTTGCCTTTACTAATAGTAATTTAGCCAGCATTTTGTCATGAAGTATACGGATATAGAGAAAAGAACTGGTATAGCGGCGCTTTTGATGTAAGCATACTCATTACGTTATAGGCTGCACAAGGCTTCACTGACTTTGTTTTTTGGATGACCACCGTAGCCTGGAAAATAAACCCTATTGGCTACGCCTTTTCCTGCTGTGCTCGTCTGTGTGAGCTGATTGGCGGATGACGTTGCAATATCCTGCTGGCCCGTCGCCATAACTCTAATAGTGTGGCTTGAATTCGCAACACTTAGTTGTTTTGTTTCTGCATGCTTATTTCCTGTACCTTGAAATGCGTCAATCCAAGGACAGTTAATCTCAAGAGTGTTTTGCATATGCCTTAAAATGTACTGACACATTGACGTAGTCGAAATGACTGATCACTAGAGGCACTGGAAAATCGCGAAAATTTTTAGCATAGTCTCCAATAAACTGTAGTATTTTAACCGTGACACGTGTGAACAGTTTTGTGGCAAATCACACACGCTGTGTGTTTAAACTGTACAGTTCTAACTGGGCCTGTTGTAGAGAGAAACAATGCTTCAAGTAAACCATAGTCAATATAGATACAAAACATTCAGTGTTGTATACAGCATATTAGAGTCTAGCAAGTAGTCATCTTTTCCCGCGATTTTCCAGTGTCTCTACTGATCACTAGAGGTACGTCAATTTCGCAACTACATTCCAGGTCAGGTTGAACGCCAAAAATATATACTTCATAATCACGCGTGTGATTAGCTGGCGGCTGTCACGAAACGAATTTGACTACTGCAAGCCAGTAGTAAATAAGGAAATGATTCATAGAGCTATCGCTAGTAATGTTGTAAGCCAATGAATAATCGAGTGTATCCATAGCGTGTACAAGCCTGAGCAATCTAGGCTACTGCCAGACGAAACCGCGAAATTGACGTACCTCTACCGATGACAGGTGTGACAGAAGTAGGTACAGATCATTTATGGTAAAGTGAGCATTACTGAATACTGTCTTGTAAATAAAATATATAAAATATGTTTTACTTTAGCCTCAGTAATAAAATTTTGAAAAGTGTGAAATATGTAGGCTACACTATGTTTGTTACTTCTACTTCTATGTTTGTGCTAAAAAGTATTGAAAATATAAAAATAGGCAGAAAAAAATTTAAGTGCTCACTTAACCATGGACAGCCTATACGTAGAGACGTGCAAATTTCGCGTAATTTTACGCCAGCAGACTAGAATTCAAACTGCTCTAGGCTCGTTCGATGACTCCCTTTGGCCGACAATGTCGTGGCTTTACACGGAGAATTCTTCTGCCGAATAATTAAAAGGACCGTGATAGAGCTGTAAAACCATCACGCACGTTAATGACATCACATAGAGGCTAGTGGTCAATGTAATCACAGGCTATGTATGCACTGGTATGTACTACAGGTCAGTGAATTCTAGTGTATCGCCAGATTTGCAGGTCGCTACCTGCTATCAGTAAGTACGCGGGACTGAACAACTCAAAGACGGTGAAGGAACCAGAGGCTCAAAGGATCAGGACCTGGAAAGAAAGCAGCCATGGCCTGTAGAGACGACCCATCCCAATGTCCGCCTGAGAACTGAAGTAGAATTGCCGGACCGGGAATGGAAAACTTATCCTTTCGAACGCGAATCCAGTGCGTTTTGCCACTGAACTAGGTGACAATCTGTGGGTCCAAAGAGGTCGGTAAGGGTTTCGGGTCAAAAATATTTTTCGCGAAAATATTTTTGCACCATTTTGTGTCAATGCCTTACGAGCACACCGGCAGTTCTGCTTCATGGTTATAGGCAGCTTGTCTTTGTTCAGACTGGTCTCTCATTTGTAATCGTGGCACCATGCATATATTGATTTACCAGTAGCACGGTCGTAGAAGAACAGGTCTGGACACTCGCCTGGAAACTTGACCCCTTGTTGTTTGGCTGCAGTTCACCAAGTTACCGAGAATATTGTGTTTTATTGGCGCTGCAGTTAGGGCGGTCGGACTACTCCGCCCACTTCCTCTCCACTAAGGTAAACAATTTATCAAAACGTATTTTTTTAATCAATTTATGAAATACTTCCTTCGTTCACAAATTTAAGAAAAGGCTCCAGAAATCTTTAATTACTTTATAAATTTAACAATGGAAAAAAGTTGTCGGAGTTTGAGTCCGACCGCCCTAACTGAAGCGCCAATAAAACACAATATTCTCGGTAACTTGACGAACTACAGCCAAACAACAAGGGGGTCAAGCAATATATATATACATTGGTAGATATGCGAGTGTCCAGACCTGTTCTTCTGCAACCGTGACCAGTAGTAACCCAAGACCAGTGAGAGTTAAAACATCCAATTACTGACCGTGAAACAGATCTGCAGATGTGCACACAACAGATTGAAGCTGATTGATGAAGCAATATATTTGCTATTAAATCGTGCCTCTACTTATGTACTGTGATGGCTTCTTTTAATTCTCAGCGTCTTGAAGTTCTAACAGCAAATCACAGACGTGTAGTGTCGTAACCTTACTGTGATTGGAACAGTCAAATGCAGTCCGAGATCTAGAAGGGCGAGGGAGGCTAGAGGAGGCATGTGCCCCTGGCGTCATATCAAAGGGGCGGCAGGCTGACCGCGCCTTATTTGAGAATGTTAGGAAAGAAAATAATATCCGCCTAGAAGAACTTATTAAATTATTAATGAAAGTGTAATACATTTTTGGCTAGTGTGTTGTGTTGTAAATTGTACAATGTTTATGTGTATGTCAACGCATGCAAATTAACTTGAAATGTTCGAGATTAATTTCATGCCATAATTTTGAAACGCATATTTTCCCCATCAAAATTCAATTTTTACATTTCTAAAACAAAATTAATATTAAAATAGATCGCAGGCTTTCGCGGTCGTTGTCTACATTTTCGGCTTGTGGGTGTGAGCCGCGTCTGGAGATTGTTTTGTGACGTTTCGGCAGTCGTTGCAGCTGCCATCATAAGGTAGTCGGAGTCGGAGGCCAACAGTTGGCAGCTGCAAAGACTGCCGAAACGTCGCAAGACAATCTCCAGACGCGGCTCACACCCACAAGCCAAGAAAATGTAAATTATTATTACAACAGTATTTACTATTTTGTATCCAATACTTTACTTATCTTACTGAAAAATTCGAGGAAAAATGAGGAGAGAAGCGGAATAAACCATCTTTGCTACCCTTATAAAATGGTTTGGATCCAGTACCGGTCAAATGAGAGACGTTTGTGCACAAATACACACTACCAATAAGTTAGAAGCAGAGCCGCAGGCGTGCACGTAAGGTACTGAAACAAGCTGGTACTGAATTATTTTTCGCCCCACATGTATAGTCATCGCTTGTTCTGTAACTAGAGCCATGTAAATATCGCATTATTTTCTGACTGCAGACTAGATTGCAAGCTGTTGTTCGTTATCTCGACATTTACTATTAGTAGGGACCCCTATTTTTCGCGAAAAGAATTTTGTCTCACTTTGTTTCGGTGCCTTACGTGCAACATCTGCAGTTCTGCTTCGTGGTCAGTGATTGGATATTTAAACCGTCACGAGCCTTGGGATTCTACCGGCAAATTACAGACGGGTGGTGTTGCAGGGACGTTATTGTAATTGGCTCAGTCAACTGCGATACGGCTCTTCACATAGGCACGTTGCCAATAACCATTTAGCAGAATTGCAGATGTGTACGTATGGCACTGCAACAAACTGGGGTAAATTCTTTTCGCGAAAAACAGGGGTCCCTAACTATTAGCATACAATGTCGTGGCTTGCATCGGGGAACGATTTAGACAAACGGTTAAAATTTCCTGGTAGAGTGACCAATCGCTAGAGGCCGGAAAAATCCGCGGGTTCACTGACCCGTAGACAGCAGGTGTTTATTAGCTGCTCGCTGACACAGTGAAATGGCCCAGTATTCAGTTACAGTTTTATTATTGGCTCATCTACTTCCAGGAAGTGTCGAGTAGGTCAATGGGCTATTATGAACATGATACAGACCTATAGCTGCTGGAACTCTAGATTGTTCATAAAAGAAAACGCAACATTTTTAGGTCTCGAACAATCGCACGTAAAAGATTAAAATACATAAATTACATCACATTAGGGCCGTTGGCCAAAAACATCATTCAGTGTGTTAAAGATGTAAAGGCTAGTGAAGCCGCGTCTATTCCGAATAACGCTAATTACACATGCCTCTGCCTATAAATACAGTGATATAAATCATTAAATATTTGCCATAAAACATATTAAGTTTTTATTCAAAAAATAAGCCATATTACTAAAATATTTTTCCGTTTATTATAATTAGGGCTATAAACCTTTCGCAAAAAAAAATTGCCCCAGTTTGTTTTAGTGCCTTACCTGCACATCTGCAGATATGCTTCATTGTTATTGGCAGCTTGTCATTGTGAAGTGACGTCACTCATTTGACTGTGCCAATCACAACAAGGTAACTGCAACAACACACTTCCGTTATTTGTGACACGTGGGCGTTAAAACATCCAATCACCGAGCAAGATGTGCACGCAAGGCACTGAAGCAAACATGGGCAAAATTATTTTCGCGAAAAGTTCATGGCCGTAATTATTAGGGTGTTCGAAGTTTCGAAAAACTCGAAGCCGAATCGAAGTTTTCAAACTTCGACTCGAATTTTACAACAGCAGTCGTCTTCGAAGTGGAATTTTTTTTTTATTTTTTGCTCCCATAACAACACAGAAAACGAACGTATCACAAACACTGGCACAGTGTTGACAGTTGACTGACACCACTTAAAGACTTCACTTTAGCAGGAAATACTTTTGTTTGCAAATAATATAAGTGGCACACGATAAAAATATCAATACAAACAACAAACAAAAAAACACGAACGGCAAAGTACGCTTCTGATGTTGCTCAGCATTGCCGCTGCCATATTCACTTGTTATCGTTCCGGCCATATTTAATTTTACTTGCTATCAGTGGTTCTTGCCAACATCCGGCAATTTATTTTATGTTACGCTTACGATAATGATGATGTATATCAACATAACAATTTACTAAATTGTTTATGATAATGAGCTGTTACCGTAACTTATTTAATTAAATTTTTTTTTGTATCGCAGAGATTTTTTTTACGAAAGCGCCATCTTATTTTATGGGTTCAAGGGAAATCTCAAATTAGAGAATGGCAGTCCTGTTAACATCTTAACAAACACGTTCCGTTAACCACTGCTCAAGCTTAATGGTTGTTGTTTGTTGTGCTTTGACTCAAAGTGAATAAAACGTTAACGTTAGTAATGTTCCCATGATATAGTTGCTTACGTTAACGTGATACAGTTTTTTTTTATATTTAACTTTCTGTGTGCGTGTAACGGTAGTTAAATTGACAAAATGACTAGTAAGCGCAATTGTGAGGATGATTTAAGTGACGAACCATCTACTATACCAGCAAGTCTCAAAATGTTTCAGCTTCAGTAAATGTTATCTATTTGTTCTTCCATAGAAGAGAAGATTAAAAAAAAAAAAACTGTATACGGCCTATGCAAAACGTGCAGAAAAGTTTTGAAAACACCAACATGTGAGTCACAATAAAATATTCTTCCAATCTCTGTTTTTTAGGTCTGTAATGCTTGTTGCTTAAACTACTTAGCAATCTCAAACTATGTCAGTTCCGTATCTTCAGATTGATTATCAAACAATAGGCATGCAATAAATACATTAGGGTGTACAAAAATTTGCAATGCCAGTTTCATTAAGACCTATAATGTTCCGGAATCAGCTTAATTCTTGATCATTATGTGGTGGAAGGATGGCTGTTGAACACATCTTGAATTTTAAGGGCCTACATCAAACCCTTCACCTATTTTACATCAAAACATTCGTAGCTATTTTATAGTGAAACACAATAAAAATATTTTTGAAGGTTATGAATCATTAAATTAGTTAATTTTCTTTTATAATATGTATAACAACTGCAAATTAAATTTATTTAGCCAAAAAAGTAAAAGTGTTTTAAATCTTAGGTATGTAGAAACTTTGTACAAAGTATGCTCATGTACATATAAATGTATAAAACATATAATATATTTGAAAATAGAACTTCGAACTTCGACAATTTACTCATTTATTATTCGACTTCGACTTCGAAGTAAGAAATGCGAGCTTCGAACATCCCTAGTAATTATAATAAACGGAAAATATTTTAATAATTGGACTTATTATTTTTATATTTACGTGATATGTTTTATGGCAAATATATAATGATTTGTTGCACTTTATTTTCGTTTAAAAAAGCGACTTTCAACTGTCGTTACTTTAACTTTACGTTCGTATTGTGTATTGACGAAACACTCAAAGTAACGGAAACGTAAAGTCAAATGTTAAAAATATTCAATTGTATACAGGTATTTACTTGCATAGGGCCCCGGTAATAGTGTCAATGGCCCTTCTACCAGAACACTTCACGCATCGTCACTGCTGGCAATAGTGACGGGTGTGTGCTGGAAGAAGTGTCGCTGCGCCTCTGAATGGAGGTTATGTGCAGTGGCAGAGACGGTGAGCAACCAGAGCAGGCGAGAGATCAATAATACGTCCTCCCCTTCACCTTGCTACGCCGCTCCTCCCCCTGGCCCAGGGACACAAATAGACTCACCCACGCCGAGTGCGGGGAGAGGCGGGCGCGGGAAGCACAGAACAACCCGGTGCCGGCCACAGATCTCGACACGCCAGCGGCCCCGGCAACAATCGACCTTACAACACACCTACACACTCGCTCATTGTGCCCCAGTCGTCGACAGATCGATACCCCACTAGTCAATCCGCCACTCGCTGAGCATCTCAGACGATGCCACCAAATGCCAGGGAACATAAAAGAGAGTAAAGGTCCATTCCCAATTGCGATGACCGAAGTTATATCCTATGACAAGAATGTGCTGAGTGTCGCACGTGACTGTGACGTCACATCCGTGTCCGAAGTGACAGTGTCTTAGGTTCGCCAAATTTTCACTTTTGTTCGAAGTTATGTCCTAGGACAGAAAGAAACTCCAACTATTTACGCGGACATTCGTAACTAGGTACAAAATTAAAGCATTGAAATTAAGCTCGGTATAAATATAAGGTTTAAATAAACAGGAGATGGACAAAATATTAACTTAATTACAGCTTCGAACCTGCTTCGGACATAGTAATGGTGAACAGCGAGGGCGAATCTAACCACGATGTTCGGACACGTCCACTGCTACGGCCATATGTAGAGAGGACTTAATAATTCCCGTGTTCAACAACAGTTACCTTATTTTCGCCTAAGATTCCCGAAGCCGTACGTTATAACACGCATCCAGAGTGATTGAGGGAGACGTTTCATTCAGTATTGCCACGTTCATCTAGAGACCCGGATATTTCGCGAGGACAAGCCGGCTGGACTCCACAGTCCTGTGTATACTCTGTCCTTAGCTTCTTGTTCATTGGCTATTGCTAAAGTGAGTGGCCAGTTGTACATCCGGCAAAGTAGCGCGCAAGTCAGTGAGTGTTTTCATACAGGTCTCCTATTGGTACACAGTCCTCAAGGAAGAGTTAAATTAACTGTAAGAAAGTAATTCCATGCATACATTACATAATACTAACATTAATTGCCCATAAACAGCTGTTATACCGAAGTTATACGAGTATACTTGTCGAGAGTTACTTAACGGATCAAAGTAGTGCTCGATAACTCGAAACTCTTTTCTTCTCCTTCAGGCAACGATCACAAAATAGCAAATATTTAAGCCTTCCGGCAATACTTACTTCATTTGTTTCACTATCGTGCTCTTCCCCGATTCTCCCGCACCTGGAACAGACAAGAAACATAATTACTGCCAAGAAATGACGTGCCGTGAAGTAGTGTATACAACAGTTCTTCGGAGAAAATAAAAAATTCATTCTATGGTAAACAAAACAATTTCTCATAAAACTATAAACACTTCCCTCAGTTTTGAAGACGAAAATAGACCATTTATTAACTATTTCCTGTATCAAAAGGCAGTGACATTTACAACTGACGCTATCACAATAAAATTCTAAAGGATTCTGTCTTGTGTCCATCATGTACTCATATAGTCTGTCTCATATACGAGTTCAATTTTTTGACAGTTCTACATACTATCATGTGTACAAATTTATACAGAATAGTACTTGTCATTTTGATGTACTGTACATTTTGAGAGCCAGCTGAGTGTGTTTTTGCTAAAATCACTTATGAGAGAGGGAAACACCTCTTATTCCATGGCAACATTTGTAAAAAGCACTACCAACACAACTGTAAAAAATGGTACTCTTATATCATACGGACTAGTATAGAGTGAGTTATAAAATCCTCGATAAAAACACAGTAAAACGTAATGAGTAGGGACTACTAGTTAATTTCGAAAATATTTCTTCGTACACTTGTTTAAATGCCTTACATGCACAACTCCGGTTACGCTTCATTGTTATTGGCGGGGTGTCTTTGCGGAAATGTTTCTCATTGACTGTACCAATAAACATAAGGATACTGCAATACTACATGTCTGTGATTGGCAGTAAAACGTTAAGACACATAATAGATAAAAACGTCGAATCGGTTAATTACAAGTCAGTGTTGCCCATGGCCTTACAATAAAAGGTTTGTACACAGGCATGTAAAGTTGGCTACTGACTTATTTTGTTCACTAAATAGTCGTTGGAACCTGCACTACAGTCTTGGTGAATTTAAAATAACGGTAGTAGGAATTAAAGAGATTTAAAACTATTTACGAACTGCTTGTGCTATCAGCGTTATGGTAACATATCCCACTACAGAAACGTTAAAACAATACAAACGCCTAATAGTGTCGCTGACTGTTATTTTGAGAACTAAGCCATGCAGCCAGTAAAGAGGCAAACTCAAAATCTTTAGCAGATACGCTAATTTCTAAACCTGCACTTGTAAGGCACTAATGCTGTCCAAATGTGAATTAAAACATATCTAAATCAATAAAAATGCATGCAAAGCAAACTCAGTGGTTTCCGTCAGTGCTCTCAACTTCCAGACGTAGACTTGTCATCAAACTCTAACGCATAGCGTGCGCAAAGTTGGAACGCGAGCGCTTAAATTTGTTATGACTGGCAACTCTCCGAGAGCTTTGAGTGCTGGAAAATTCTGTAGACCATGGTATATAAAATAGCTTCTCATCTTTACGCGCTCCAGTCAGAGGCTAGAAATAACATTCTTGCTTCCCTACCTAAAGACATCAAATATTTTAAATAACAATTCGGAAACACATTTTGACAAAAACTATTAACAACGTACTAGGCCTACTTACTTTTTGCTGGCGGCTGTTACGAAACGCGTTTGACTACTGCAAGCCAGTAGTAAATAAGGAAATAATGCGAAGTGCTATCGCTTGCTAACTGCTTGTATTGTTATAAGCCAATATATAATCGATTATGGCCAGTGGGTGTATAGGACTGACAAGTCTAGGCTGCTGCCAGATGAATCCGCGAAATTGACGTACCTCTACTTATTGCCGAAACTACACATGCCTGCTCTCTGTTTGTAATGGTGAACTGGGTATTTGCCAATTTTGTGAAGCCAGCAACGTGGTTTATTGCGATATTAAGGGCGCCGTCTACCCGCGCGTGAGAGGCTCAAAAGCGACGAAGCAGTAAGATCGACCTTGAAGCGCGCATCAAATGCCGCGTCGCCTCAACGAGCCAAGCGCTGAACTAGCGTGCAAGCTTCCCGCTGAACCGTTTTTACTATGGGACTTTCAGCGACAACACTATCATTTTATCTTACGCGACGAAAGGGAAAGAGTCGCTCTACAGGTCTATAATATTCAGAATATCGTGAAAATGATTACTCTTGCATAAAAATCAGCGTCAAATGTCCCGATTAGGTCACTTTCACACTAAAAAAAAAAAAAAAAAAAAAACTTGTTAGGAACGATAACAGTTAATGGCAAAATTATAGACCTGTACCACGGCCGTAGAAGAACAGGTCTGGACACTCGCCTATCTAACAATGTATTTTACTTGACCCCCTTGTTGTTTGGCTGTAGTTCGTCAAGTTACCGAGAATGTTGTGTTTTATTGGCGCTGATGTTAGGGCGGTCGGACTCAAACTCCATCCACTTTTTTCCATTGTTAAATTTATAAAGTAAATAAAGATTGCTGGAGTCTTTTCTTAAAATTGTGAGCGAAGAAAGTATTTCATAAATTGATAAAAAAAATACGTTTTGATAAATTGTTTATTTTAGCGGAAAGGAAGTGGGCGGAGTTTAGTCCGACCGCCGTAACATCAGCGCCAATAAAACACAATATTCTCGGTAACTTGGGGAACTACAACCAAACAACAAGGGGGTCAAGTTTCCAGGCGAGTGTCCAGACCTGTTCTTCTACGACCGTGACCTGTACTAAGATCCTTAAATGCTTTTTGTAGCCTAACCGCGTGACAATATGTTGAATGGTTTTCAAATGAAATCAGGATTGTTAAAGGTCTGCGCGACTCTTCACGATTCTAGTAGACGGCGCCCTTAAGGCATATCAGGTTACATGATCGGTTACCCTGATTCAAGAAAAACCTTTATTCAATTTTGACAGTCTCAATAGTCTTCTGGGGAAGTCTAACAATATATGTATTGTTGTTCTAATTTAAGTATTCAAATTAGGATTACTGTATTACATAACAATGCACTAAATTTTCAAATAAGAATACATAGGGATAAAGTACAAAATAGTACAAAAAAACATAAGTTTTTAAATTATATTTCAACCACTTATTTCTGTAAGAAACTATAGGTTATTGGTAGTACAAAAGCAAAACGGAGGCGGAGATTCTAAGGAACAGATTTCGCCAACTTATTTTGCAAGAGCGATGACTTTCTGAAGAAATATTTGTGACGTCGAAATTTAGAACATTTGATTGCGGCGCAAGAGATCTTGTCGAAGGAATGCATCAACTTTGAAGGAAAAAAAATCCCCCTCGAAAGTTGACTGAAAAATATTAACTTATTTAATATTGCCTTTTTATAATTTGTAGTAACACGTTTGTCGTATACTTATGTGCCGTATGATGTCATTACACAAAATATTTACGGCTGAATAGAAATAAAAATATATTCACCAGCGTTGTACAATAAAACTAACTATTATCGAAAGTATGCATAACAACTATGTGTCATTTGTACTGACACAAACGTAGCTGTGAGTCTGGAATAACAACACAAAAACTATGAAATACAGTAGTAGCCAACAACAGTCTATCATATCACTTCAGGGATTTCTACTTCAACAGAATTGTCATAAATTGCAAACACTATTGTCATAAAGTATTTGGACCATTACTTTGACGGTGTTACATATTGTATATGTTAATAAATATCGCATGAAAGTCCGGGCACTCAGATTTGTTTTCCTGGGCTTTCCAGGTGAATGCCAGGAAGATTCCTCAAGGCCATTATTCCTTGTTTTCACTGATTTTGAGACGATTATTTTTTAAAGCCTAAACGGTAGCATATATATATATATATATATATATATATATATATATATATATATATATATATATATATATATATATATATATATAACTCTCCCAGTTTTTTGTGAAAATTGTGTTTACTATTAAGTCTAATTTTTCTTTGACAAAAATTATTGTTTAGGATAGTTAGTTTACTAACGAAAACTTCGTTAGTTAAATAAATAGCTAAAACAATTGTAATTTTTGTCTTCAAAGAAATAGTAATAATTTAGAAAACTATTTTCAACTGTAAGAATGTTTTTTTTTAAGGTACCTGCTTTAATTTCGGCTTAAAAATGACTATAGCAAAACAATAACAAATAAGGAATCATGTCCTAAATAACATCCTAGGCCGATTGGTTCACGATTCCTTCCCTTATCTTCTGTATTCTGATACAAGAGCCTTGTACTGTTCGAGGCCACTTTTAAAGTGAAATAGAAAATTTGCCCTTATTCCTGATGGCATTCGAATCCTACAAAGCAAATTTAGCATTTACAAAAACTTCAGGGCTTTAAAATTAATGTTCGTACAAATCGATTTTCACGTAACTAGAATCGAATGTTAAGAATTATCGTGGGAGTCGGCAGTCAAAATTAGGAACATTCCGATTGGACTTTAAATTCTACAACGACAGCAATAATTTACTTATCAGTATTGTTACTAGTTTTGCCATTTTGTGTAGTGCACGTATTCCAGCATTATTCTAGTGGTTATTTATGTAATTTTGAAATTTTTGACCCCTTTTACCGATTTTTTTTAAATACAAAAATTTTTTGTAATAAATTTTAAAACATGTCAAACAGTAGCCTGTGACGTGCAGTTTCAGTGTGAATTTTTAAAGTTATTTATGCGCATTGGTGTTTGCAGATTATAAGAAATAAAACAAGTGCAAATATTGACTTTGAAGTGCCATTATTGGAAGCTAATTTTTTTTTTTCGTAACAGGGAAATGTACTCCAAATAACTTATACAAAACTAACACTATCTCATACAAATATAACATTATGATTTTTCCCCACTTCACTATGGTATTCACCATTTCAGTAGCCAACTTAGTACATCTGATATTAAGTGCAAAAAACTGAAATTAACATAGTGGACAAACATGATTCACTCGCAATATATTAAAATACCACTCGTGTCACGTGAAAGCAGATACGTGTCCATAATCATGTCATAAATGTCAAGGAAGAAAGCCTTCGCGTCACTAGACAGCACCGAATTTTTGCATGTGGGAATAGTGCCGGACGATGGCATTTGGTCGGCAGGTTTTCTCGGGGATCTCCCGTTTCCCCAATCCTTTCATTCCGGTGTTGCTCCATGCTCACCTCATGTCACCCCTCACCAGCGCTAAAGACCTCGATGTTAAGGGCGCCGCCTACCCGCGCGTGAGAGGCTCAAAAGCGACGGAGCAGTAAGGTCGACCTTGAAGTGCGCATCCAATGCAACATCGCCTCAACGATCAAAACGCTGCGCTAGCGTGCAAGCTTCCCACTGAACGGTTTTTACATATAAATTTATTGGTGGAAAGTCTGCAACTAAGTTCAGTGTAGGTCGCAACCTGAGTTTCACATACATCCGGTCAGTACATTTTGAAGTACGGAAGTCTGAAAAGGCCGTTTTTTATCCATGTTGGAGGGCTAAGAAACAATGTTTTCAATTAGCGTGGCGTATTAACTATGAGTAGAGGTACGTAAATTTCGCAGATACATTCCAGGTCAGGTTGAACGCCAATTATGTATACTTCATTGCCATGTCTGTGACTTGCTGGCGGGTGTTACGTAACGCGTTTGACTACTGCAAGCCAGTAGTAAATAAGGAAATAATGGAAAGTGCTATCGCTTGCTATCTGCTTGTACGGTTATTAGCCAATAGATAATCGATTGTGGCCAGTGGGTGTATAGGACTGACAAGTCTAGACTGCTGCCAAACGAATCCGCGACGAATCCGCGAAATTGACGTACCTCTAACTATGAGGTTCCGACCTTGTCTGAAGTTTCTTTTCGTATGTTGATGCAATGGGTGAACGTGGCATATTTTCGTAGAAAAAAACCTGTTTACGAACACATTGCAACGCATTTGAATCGTGGGGCCGCCTTAAGCGTTGACCAAAATCACTCCCTCACTCTCTAGACATAGATTTGCAAACGCTGTTATTTGTATAACTTACTATAGGCGGTTCAGAATTAAGTGAGCACTCAAAAAAGCCCTGCTAAATTTATGTTTGCAGCCAATTCGTATCTTTCCGCGCGTAACGTCTTAACGACGGGGAATGTCTTACCTCTCTGGACACGTCACTTAATACTTGCGCGTCTAAGATAAATTGTGCAGTCGATAGGAGCCAATATAGTTTGACAAGAAACGTTTATTAATTATATAAAACATAGCTATGTCTAATTTCGTTCAATTTATTTCAGTAGTGTTGTATTTAAACAGGAAAATACACGGAACTACCTACTGCGATTCGCTGCCAACCATACAAGCAGTAAGGCAACTATTGTTAACGTTGAATTCAATGCAGTAACGGCTAGTGATTTTTTTTCAAAGGTTAAATCTTTAGTGCTCACTTTATCCCGAACGACCTATACTCCGTGCTACATGCTCAGTGATATTTACAAGCGCGCCGTAGCAATCTACTAGTATTTACAAACACATTTCACGAGATACAACGTGAAACAAAACAGTAGGCCCTGCGTGTTTACATTTCATACCGGTTTGTTGGTTACTCGGTAATTACTTTCCTCCACTGTGGGCTGTAAACAATGAATGAAACTCACAACACAGTGGAAACAGACAAGAAGAGAATAATAGACTGCTTGCGTGGAATGAATAAGTCAGCTTAATCACCTTTATTACTGGTAAAATTCCACGTCTTTCATTTCTCTTTCCTCCTCAGGAATTCCCGTCGCCCCCTTATTTTCTGGTCACGAAAGCCGAGACTAAAATTAGAATGACCCATCATGATCTGCGTGAGGTCAAGCGATAAACTGCCCCCCCCCCCCCATAGTAGGGGAAGAGGGGGGCGGCCTGTTAGATCAGTTTCGAATGCCGTAACTTCGGCGTTGGGGTGTGTCGAGTGAGGAATGTCTAAAGCCACGGATTTTTGTGGAAAAGAATTTTGCATCAACTTGTTAAAATGCCTCACCAGTAGGGACCTGAAAAATTCACGTTTTCTTTTGGGCACAAGTCAGTATTCAAACAACTGTAAGCTCGTGCCGCATTCGGAATTGGCGGTTGGCCATTAATAAAGTTGCAACAAAATGGATACTTGTGTGTAGGCTCATGAACGTGTCGCGAAAAGAATTTTGCTCCAGTTTGTTACGTGCACATCTGCAGTTCTGCTTCAAAATCAGTGATTGGATGTTTTAACTCTCACGTAAGTTCTACCCGCAAATCACAGGCACGTGGTGTTGCAGTAACAGATTTCTGATTGGTGCAGTCTAATGAGAGAAGTCACTTCACAAAGACACGCTGCCAATAGCCATGAATCAGAACTGCAGTGAGTGAGAGATTTTGGTCAGCGCTCAACATCGAGGTCTTTAGCGCTGGTGAGGGATGACGTGAGGTAAGTATGGAGCAGCACCGGAATGAAAGGGCGGGGGAAACGGGAGATCCCCGAGAAATTCCGCCGACCAGCGGCATCGTCCTGCACGATTCTCACATGCGAAAATCCGGGGACGGACCTCGCCGGGAATCGAACCCGGATCGCCTTGGTGGAAGGCGAATGGTCTGACCCCTCGGCCAGAACTGCAGATGTGCACGTAAGGCAATGAAACAAACTGGAGCAAAATTCTTCTCGCGAAAAATTCATGGTCCTACATTTGTGATGTTCCTGTGTCAGCGAGCAGCCATCTGTTTCAGTAAACATATATTCTTGGAGCCTAGTCTACAGTTCAGTGAACATGCGATTTTTTACGGTCTCTACTGATGAGCACATCTGCATCTCTGCTTCATATTGTCAGTGATAGGATGTTTTTAACCCTCTACGTCTCTAGGTTCTACTGGAAAATCACCGACGTGTGATGTCGCAGTAACCCTGTTCTGATTGGCACAGTCGAACGACACATACGCACAAGTACACTCTGGCAATAACCATGAAGCATGGCTGCAGATGTGCGCGTAAGGCACTGAAACAAAGCGTTACAGAACTATTTTCACCGAAAATCAGTGGCTCTAAGTACGTACAACTTGAGGCCGTATCGCCAAAATTTAAAAACTGGGGCAGAAGATAGCCTCGCACGAGACACTACAAAACACACACAAACCGGCAATTTTCACGATTTCATCTGCGGATAACTTAAGACTTCGAAGAAAAAAATGCTGTGGGTGTTACAATATTCAATGCCCAAACTTGAACACCTTTAAGCTCCGACCAGAAACTCTTCACTCAGATTAGTACCAACTGAAATACGAAAGCCCAGCACACCTAATATACCCGTAAAAGTATATTATCTAATTTAAATTGTATTTATAGTTGAGGTGTGCAACGCCCGGAGAAGAAACCAGTGCAACCGGGCGTGTACGACGGGTTAGTATAGGACACAGGCGCCCAACACATCACAGCAAAAATCTCTCCTCTCCAATAGCGGGCGGCTATGAGAGGATAGAAAAAGAATTGGGAAGGAGGATGAAGGTGCATAGGCACACCTAGACATTTTTTTGTGAGGGTGGCACATGATATTTTTTAACCTATTGAGTAATGGAGAAAGTGAGAAAAGGAAGGAGAGAGAACGTTAATGTCTTTCTTCCTAGCTAGGCTTACAGTTCGTACGCCACTGTTCAATGAAAAGTTGTAAAGGGGGAGTGTTAGACAAATTTACTGTATTTTTAGTTTTTGAATCATAATTTGTTCAAATTGTATTATCACACTTTTCTCTTCGACAAAGCATAGGGTATATTCTTAGTAAACTGCTTGACATAGTAATGGAATCTTCGATTAATTCGTCATGGAGTACCATTGCAAGATAATTCTTCAAAGTTAACCTTGCAATGATTATGCAAGACAAATGAATGAAAGATTCCATTATTATTTATATCACGCAGTTTATCAAGAATATATCCTACGCTTTGTCGAAGAGAAAATTTTGATAATACAATTTATATAAATGTTATGGCACAAAAACTGAAAATACAATAAAATTGTCAAACACTCCGCTTTAAGGTGACCGTATTCCCAGGCCAGATCTTAGGCCGTTAACAGAATATTCGAAAATTGCTCATCGCTCATAAGAGATGTCTGCACTGAGAAAAACATTTTGTTGGTGCAAACAAAATTTGTTTGAATCAACCAAATCACATGTTTGTTTAGGGGCAAAGAAATGTTTGTTTGCTCGTACCAAATTATTTTGTTCCCTCGATTTGTTAGAGGCAAATGGCTGTCTTTTGTTAGCAGTAACAAATATTTAGCTGGTCATAAAAATATTTCGTTGGACATATCAAATGCACATGCAATATTTTAAGAACAAAAAAAATAATTTTTTATAAACTTAAAATTTTTCGGAAATTTTAAGACCTAAAAAAAATTGTGGCTCAGTCGAGATTGGATCCATCAACCCTTGACTTGCCTCTTTCTATTCTTGACCTAACCAACGGAGCTGCGAGTGATTCTATGACGATTGTGTTGTTATTTGTATAGGAATAGTTAATATTATACTTCGATTGTACTGCTATATTTTCAAACATGTTTGTTTTCCGTCTGCGAAGAGGTAAACGACTTCAAATAATATTATTAAAATGATCGCCGTCCACCACAGCATAATGAACGAGACGTGCAGCTGCGGTGCTGTTCAATTTTATAGCATTTTCTTTCGTGACCAATCGAATTAGCCACTTTGAAATTTTTATAGCTAAAATTAAGGTCCTTTCATTATGCTGATTAACAGTTTAGACGCCCTACTTGTCGCATAAGCTTATTTTTTGAAAGTTGAGGTATACAGTGTTCGCCATCTTAAGGTTATTTCACGTTAGCCAATCTGCCACCTCCCGCAAGTCAACCAAATGGATATAGTTTCGCCAACAAAATAAACTAGTCCATCGGAAATAATTATTGGTTCAAAGCACATAACTTATAACTAACAATATTATTTTGTGAACAAATTGTAAGAAGTTGTTTGTTTTCACAAAATATTTATTTGACGTACTGTAGTAACAAAATATTCGCACAAACAAAGAGTGTTTAAATGAATAATTTGGTCGAGGGAAATAATTAAAATTGTTTGGAGGACTTGATGCTTGGTCTTGCCAACAAAATATTGTTTAGCTGAAGCAAACATCCCCCAAACAAATATATGTAGTATATTGAAACAATTATTTCTCTCATTGTGCTTATGAATAGCATTTAAAGAACCTTACACGTGTGTATACCTATTTCAAGTACACCACTACTCATTAAAGCATATTTTTGAGCGGCCGAAAACGGCGAAAATGGGTGTTTTTACGGTCTTTTTTAGATATGTAAATCTTGCCGCAGAATATTTTTGAAAGGTTTTACCGTCTACAGTACAACTTTAGCTTCAATAACACATCATAAAATGATAGGGTCAGCACTGAAAGTCTCATAGAGGCGCGTTTCCGGCGAGAAGACTGCATGTCAGTTCTGTGACTTGCTCCTACAAGAGAGGGTGAGGAGCGATGCGCATCCCATCCGCGTTCACACTTCTAGGCCCAGAACGCACGAAACACGTTCACCTACTGATGTGAATGTTGGCTGGCTACATTAAGGGGAAGATCATGGCCCATCCTACAGACACGCCTATGGAGAGGATGAACAGATTCGTTGCGGTCATCAACATGTGTCGGTCCGCATGCTTGCTTGCGGGTGCCCTCATCGGATCAAGGTCCTGGCTTAATTGCAGGTTGTGGTCGGTCCGGGCGGCAGATGTGCTCGTTAGTCAATTTACAGTCATGTCCCGCCCGGTGTCCGTGGCCGAGTTTGTGCGAGGAATGTCATCTTCCGCGCCGGAGATCCCAATTTGCGAGTCTGCAGTTTGCGTGCCAGTTCTTCGTGGTCAGAGAAAGGATCAACAAAAATCCATGCAGATTAAGACATTTTTATTATGACCGTTCGTAAAGAGAGTGACATAGACAGTCACTCCACATTTTCGTGAAAATATTTATGGTATAACTTGTTTCAATGCCTTACGTGATCGGATGTTTTTAGCTCCCACGCGTCTTCGGGGTTCAACCCGCAAATCACACAGACATGTGGTGTGACAGTAAGTATATATTCGTGTGCTATCTGTATCGCTTGGTGTTCCAATGAGTGCCCAGTTGTATATCTGACAACGTAGCGCGCAGGAATCCGTGTATGCTATCATAGAGCTTTGCTGTTGGTTCGGAGTACTCAAGGGCGACATTCATGGGCCAGTGATACAATCGAGAAAGTAAATCACACGCACACGAGTTACAAATATATAGCCTCTCCTTTATTTATTTCGCGAAATTTTTGGATCCATAGAGATTTATTGTGGAAAAACCCTACTGCTCGTAAGCAGAGTAGGGTCCATTTGGGAGGGGGGTAGTACGGGCAAATCAACCTCCTGACCCCCCCCCCCCCCCCGCCCCCCGGCCCAACGAATACAAATATTTACAATGTAAAGATCTTAAAAGTTAACTTGACTAAGGACTATTTCGGAATGATCTCGCCAAAGAAGTGTTGGCTAGCTGCGTCTCTCTCATTATTCGGTATTATTATTATTACTATTGTTATTAATTCGCCCCTTTAAAACTCGTCGCTGGCTCCATGCCTACTCGTTAGGTTGTAAGTAACGTTTATGCTGTACAGACTTGTTTCCGCTATTCGTTGATAACTGTACATAAAGGTACGGCACAAGTTTACTAAGCCAAACTATAGGTATAGACATAATAATTTCGTGATATTATCTAACGGCAGACTAGACTCCAAGGTACGGAGTGCTTATCTGCCTGACTTCTTCTGTTGGCTGACAGTTTGTGTGGCGCACCTGAAAATATTTTTTCATCCAATGATGTTAGCTCAACTATAAAATGTCTACTGTCCGGTAATGCGGGTATACACAACGGTACTAAGACCAGGAGCAAAAACATTACAGAGTGTGTTCGGGTGAATATAGGCCAGTTAATTCAAGCCTGTCGCCAAATTATATCGCGAAATTTCCACGTCTCTATTTACAGTAAAAAGGGCACTTTTAAAGACCATCTTTTCAATGGTGGTGGTGAAAATAATAATAATAATAAACAGTATTTTGTTGTGTATTTGGATGTAACGTTTTTTGAGTACAGAGTTATCTACATACTGCATCATTATACAGGCTATTTGGTAATTATAGGCACAAACGAAAGGGTTGTGTCGAGGACGATGAAACAAGCAAATAATGCTAGTAAACATAGTTCCGGAAACAAATGGTTTTCCCAATATTACACGTTATTACATGTCACGACAGGAATTGTATAATACCAGTGTTCCCGAGGATCAAAAGGCCACAATGCTGCACATGTGGACGAACACATTGCAACAAGGGTTCGAAATGGGCGCAGTTCATGTGGAGGCAGGCTTCAGCACGTCTTCGCATTGATGCCCGTACACGTTCAAAAATGTCAGGTGTGTTCCGAATGCAGTCGCACAATGAGGTCCTGTAGTTCGTGGACACTATCAACAGGGCTGGCATACACCAAAGCTTTTAAATATCCCCACACACAAAAATACAGTGTTGCAACATTACCATGTTTGAACATGACCATACATCGTAAAAGGAAAAACCGTCGTTTTCCGGACGTATGTTTATTGGCATTATTTGCTTAATCGTCCTCGACACACCCCTTTCGTTAGTACCTAGTTACCAAACATCCTGTATTTATTGCTACTTTTATACCAACAAATGGTGGAAAGATAACACAATTGCTGTAAGTAAGAAAGTCACCAGGACTTCGGCCGACCTTATACTTAGCACGTCGGCAAACTTGGAAGAAGTGGCACGTCGTTTATCTTTAAGACTCTAACCGACGCGGCGTCGCCTGGCAAGTGAACAAACATGAGTACACTGTACAGATCGTATCCATCATACTCTGTCACCGTCACACTTCGGTACCTCACCTAAGAGAGCTGGATCACAGAACAGCCGAGCGTACAGAAGCGAGATGACATGGCGGTGTGTTTGACGCAAGCGTACTCGGTCGGTTATTGGCTGCGCGTGGACGGACTTTGTGTCTGACATGCTATGGAAGATACCCTATTGTCTTGGCCTCTTTCTTGAGTGGTCCTATCAAAATTCAGAATTTGAAAGTTACGGGGACATAGTAATAACAAAAAATAAGTGACTTATTAGAATGAAATAATTTACACTGAAATCGGTCATGTGCTAAAATATTTAAAAACACACAACAAAGTCCTTTTGACTTTTTTTAAACTGCCGTAAATAAAATAACTGTCATAATTTTCAGATTTTTTACGAGCAAAGCGTATGGCCTAAAATATATATTTTCAGAGTACATAATTTAATTCAAATAAGTTACTTGGTTTTTGTTATTACTATGTTCCCGTAACTTGTAAATTCTGACTTTAGCATGCTGCTATGGGAAAACTATGAAAGCTAAAAAAAAATGTTTACAAGTGGAAAATGAAATCACAAGTAACGTCTATAAAACGAACACTATGCCGTACAAATATAAAATTACGAATTTTTGCCACGTGAACAGCTACTACAAATTACGCTATAAAATTATGGTCTCGTCACTACCGAATGTCTTACAGACGAGAGCTATCGGCGCATAAAGACTGCACGCCTGTTCACTAAATTACGTCTAGAAGCCAGAACAAGGATGATACGCATGCCGGGTCGCCCTTACAGCTTCTGGATTTCTAGACCTCGGACCCGCAAAATACGTAACATACACCTATACCTAGTGCTTGTTCTGCTCTGCAGCATGCTTACAATATGTTGTTTTTATTACCAAACTATTGAACGTGTCCCCAATATCGTAACGGCGATGCGGCAAACTATGCGAATGCTAATGTCACCCTTATCGTTTACTTGCTAATAGACCGTCTAATTCGATGTATAATGCCTATACTGGACATCACAGCAAAATACGAAATGTAAACTGTGCTGTTTGAATCACATATTTTAGAAAGGTTGTCTATCAGTCAGTACTTCGACGGTTCGCGTTATCATATATTTTCTCTGATAACCAGACATACGCCTTACGATTGTTAGAGCCGCGATTTTATGGCGAAAACATTTTTGCAACATTTAGTTTCGATGCGTCATGTGCACACCTGCAACTCTGCTACATCGTCTGTGGTTGGATGATTTTACTCTCACTTGCCTTGGCAAATTATAGACGTACAGACTCACAACAATCTTATTCTGATTGGTGCAGTAAAATGAGAAACGTGTCTGAACAAAGACACGCTGCCAATAACCTTGAAACAGAACTGCCGATGTGCACGTAAGTCACTGAAACAAAGTGGGGCAAAAATCTTATCGCGACAAAATCGTGGCCCTAACAATTGTGTATGAAAGTCATCGGTCAGTGATTTATACTGTTGTCGCAAGAATGCAAAATATAAGATGTGTTTTTGCAAGGGCATCATTCAATGATTTCCTAAAGTTTTCTTCCTTTAGCTAATTCCTATTAAAAGCAAGGCGATTCTTTTACAGGGTCCTAACAACAAAAGTATTCCCCTGATATATTCGTTGATGATAGTGATTAGTTCGTGACGATGTAAGTATACTACAAACTTCACAGACCTGAGGTGGCTTTTAATATTTAAAAGGTGACTTGACACCAACACCATCCACTACCGACCAATCTTTTTTTCTAGCTTTTCACAGCCTTGATAAAGAATCCAGTCCATCATCTTTACCTGTAGATTTCTGCCTCCACTCAAATTACTTATTCTTAGAACCCACGATTTTCCACGAAAATAATTCTGTAACAGTTTGTTTCAATTCCTAATATGCACAGGAGAAGCTGTGCTTCATGGTTATTGGCAGACGTTATTGCACAGACGTGGCTAATTTGACTGTGCCAACAGGAACAAGGTTACAACGACACCATACGTCTGTGATTTGCTGGCAGAGCTCTAGATGCTGAGAGTTAAAAACAGACTATCACTGACCATGAAGCAGGGCTTCATATGTGCACATAATGCATTGAAACAAACTGATGCAGAATTCTTTTCGCGAAAAATCGTGGGCTCTACTTATTGTACATAGTACTACTGTCAAAGTGTTTTTACGGTGTCTGTGGTGTTCTTTCTTTCCCATCAATAGTTAGACAACAGCAATTATGGGAGGTAAACACCTACATGTCTAGGCGTATTGGGCTCACCCTTGAACTATATCAAGGTAACCATCACTACCCCCGGGGCCTCCGTTTCGTTAGTTACTAGTGTAGTTAAAAAATAGATACCAGCCACGTTCACTTCAAATCCATACGTTCTCTGCATGCCTGTGGCTGAAGCGCTCGCCCCCGCCCAAGCTGAACAGTGTTTGATTCAGGCTGGTTAGACCCCAGATTTCTCGCACGTGGGACACGTGGCGGATGTTGCCGTTGGCTGGCAAGTTTTGTCGAGGTATTCTCGTCCCCCTGCAATTATTCGTATCCCATCGTTTCTCCATCGTGGACTTTATTTCATGTCATCCTTAGAGATGATGTTACATCGCGGGAAAACTTGACTGTTTGCTGGATTTCAGCCCATGTTCAGCTTACCAGAAGATTACTGGCTTTAGCGTGTGCTTGGAACTGTTACCCTATTTGACTGAGCCAGTAAGGATTCCCATATTGTAATATTTGGTGTATGTTATTGACCTTCAGACAGCTACGTTGTGTCAGAAGTATGTCACCGAATCATATATGTTTCAAGAAATTACACCGTTTTCAAGGGTATGTTGGCAAAAAACATTTTCGCGATATACCATCCTCTCTAGTCCTTCAGGGCTCCGCAGTCTTGTACGGATGCCCAATCAGAAGTCTTCTGTGGGTGTGATACCTAGAGACATGCAAAATTCGCGTTATCATTTGGTAGCAGACTAAACTTCACTTTCATATACATAACAGAGCATAATCTGCTATTCAATTGGCCACAAACTTTTATGTGTTGTCATTCACGTGTGTTACGTCTGTACAGAGATTAGCCTTTGTACCGTGTAAGCATTCTCCGCGGCAAGTCACGACAATATCGGCCAGCGGGAGACGTCGAACGAGCCTATAGTCACTTGGAGTCTAGTCAGCTGTCAGAAAATAACGCGAATTTTGCCTATCTCTAGTGATACCCCTGTACTCGAGTAACCTCCCCAAACGATATTTATTTTATTTACAGCGTACCTGAACGGAAATGTTACAACACCGCATACTTCACTGCTGACGGGGAAATGCTGTAAATTGTTCTAGAAGCTTATCGCGAAACCATGTATCATTTGTTGACAGCTAACGACAAACAACAGCTGTCGCCACGCCTCACCGCCGCTGATACGAAGAACACTTTTCAAAAAAACAGCGACAAGAAAAAACTCGCAGACTCGCCTGGAGGCAGTATATGTGTCAGACATTTGTGCACTCTAAAAATCTGCTCCAATGTCAATGCACATTCTAACTGGACGCAACGAATGTTAAAAGATTTCCCGTGATTTTCCACTGATAATTTTGCTGAAACCACTCCGTGAGTAAATATCGAAAACTACAGATTGCATCAGCGGAACAAACGTACTGATTGTATAAGATATTTTAACAACTGAACAAGTAAAATGTTTTACCTGCATGCATCAACAATTACGTAAATTTTACATTAAACTAAATTCTGTTTTTTTTTATATAATTTTATCAGGTTCAAGAAAGCATAAGCGCAATAAGCAGTACCCATTATTACCAGTGGACCGCACAGAGACGAACAAAACACAACCACTTAAACATGTAAATCTCCACTCATGCTCTCGCCAGGGTTCTGGTGTAGGTAACACCCTTAAGGGTGTTCAAGTGTGATAAAGTCATAATTTTATATTTATATGAAATAGTGTTAGTTTTGTAGACGATACTTATGAGTGCAGTTTCCTATTACGAAACAAATTTACCTCATAACGGTGCGCTAAAGTCAAAATTTGCATGTTCAGCTGCCCTGCAAATAGTGAAAACCAATTGACTTATGTATGTGAAATAATTCACAGTGAAGTAACGTACTATGGACTGCGTAATAAAAAAAGTAGAAAAAGACCCAGGAACTATTTACGTATTTTTAAAAAAATTTCCTGAATTTACCAATTTTTTTCTGTACATTTGCAATTTTTTTTAATTCAGAATATTAGGTTGTGGGTTTTTAAATGTTGTATTACATTGCTCATGGAATGCAAGTTCACAGTGAATTATTTTGTTTAAGTAGGTCGGTTGGTTTATATTATTTGCATGACAGCGTTACAAGCAAATTTGACACGTGTGTAGCTATGTATCTGCCTACAGCATCGTAACTGCTAAACGGATGAACCGATTTTGATTTAATTTATTTTTTAATTTATTTTAAGTTGGCTTGATCGAGAGAGTTATTAGCTAGGGACTCCTGTTTTTCGCGAAAAGAATTTTGCCCCACTTTGTTTTGATGCCTTATGTGCACATCTGCAGTTCTGCTTCGTGGTCAGTGATTGGATATTTTAACTCTCACGAGCCTTGTGATTCTACCGGCAAATCACAGACGTGTGGTGTTGCAGTAACGTTATTGTAATATGATCAGGCAAATGAGATACTGCTCTTCACATAGACACGCTGCCAATAACCATGAAGTAGAATTGCAGATGTGTACGTAAGGCACTGAAACAAACTGGGGCAAAATTCTTTTCGCGAAAAACAGGGGTCCCTACCATATAGCTATAGTTCAAGAAAATCTGTTCAGCCGTTTGAAGATCAACAGCTCGTCTTTTCTAGTTGTTGAATGGATACGAGCAACTTCTGCTGGTCTGATCAATTCGAAATTTAGTATCCTGTGGCTTCAATGATATCACAATAACATGGCCACCCTGACCTGATACTGCAGCATCATCTGGAATCTGCAGAATACCCAACTCCTCACCAAATAACAGTCGGACGATTTAAAAATCTTTTAATTTAAGTTTTACGTATTTCAGTGGAAGTCTTTGCAAGCCTGATAAACGAAGGATACAGACCCGTACTCCACCCATATTATTAGAACATTTTTTAAAGAAATATGTAACTTACTGTAGACATAGCTCGCTGTAAGGTAGTATGCCGTCTTAGTTATACGTGTGTGATAATTAACTGGGACAAGTTTTAACTATGGCCCGGGTTCGCATCACACTCTAATCATATTTACGGACACCAGAAAGCATGTGTCCAACCGCTTGGCTCAGTGGTCACAGCTCCTGGCGGGTGGGTCAAATGTCCCGGGTTTGAGTCCCGGCAGGAGAGGTGAAATTGATGCTACGTACCTGGTTCCAGGACTGGGTGTTGAGTTTGTCCTCCGGAAGACAACGGCGAACCACCGAAGGCTGATTCTCATCTAATAGTCCCAGGTGTCCCTTTTGAGTGAGTGAGTGAGTGAGTGAAAGATTTTGGTCAGTACTTAAGGCGGTCGCCTAGTGAAGGGCGTGTTTGTGTGTGTGAGGCAAAAATCGATAAGGCACTACGAGCGACGTCGGCCGGTACACATATTGCGATATCTCATCTACGGCCAAAGTCGTAAACGCGTGCGCGGTGTTCCCGCCGTAAAGTTATTAATGTAGTACTTTAAGCGGTGACACTATCATTTTCTTGAACACATCACTGTAGCAAAGTCCAATGTACTTGTAGAACTCAATTTCGAACATATCCGTTACAAATATCTTGAGAAACAACCGCGTGAAAAAGCCGATTTTTAGACAAGTTTGACGGCTTTAAAATAATGCTTCCAATGAGCGTGGTGTCTTGAAAGTCACATTCACAAATAGCCTGAAGTGTGTTTTCTTTTCATAGATAAGCATTGTGGAAGCACGTTCACTGGTCTCTGAGAAAAAACGTAACTCCGAACACGCTGCACGCAGTTCGAGCGCCAGCCAGGCGTCCGCCTTAACATCGGGGTCTTTAGCGTTGGTGAGGGGTGACATGAGGTGAGTATGGAGCAGCGCCGGAATGAGATGGCGGGTGAAACAGGAGATCCCCGCGAAAACCAGTCGATCAACGGCATCGCTCGGCACGAAAATCCGGGGACCGACCTCGCATGGAATCGAACCTGGATCGCATTGGTGTCCCCTTTGAGGCCGTAAACTTACAGATAATACACGGAAACAGCATTCGAAAAAATAATATATGTATGAAGGCACAACAGTTCATCACAGTACAAAATATACAATGTTGTTCCGCAAATCGATTAAATATACACAAATAAGTAGGTTACCGTGGAAACTTCAAAAGAAAATCCATAAATCCGACGTAACCAATCCACTTACGCCACTGAATTTCATAATAACTGGTTAATCACTGAGTGCAAATCTCTCTCGTTTTGTGAACAGTCCAGACTAGCCACGATTTCGTGACTTGAAGTAGAGCGTTTCCTAAACAGGCACATAACTCATGCCTTCAGTGTAGCAGGTCGATTAGCTCTTGCGTGAACAGTCCTTAGCCTACTTGACTGTACGAGTGTAAAGCAAATTAAGACAGTATGTAATCATTATCGGGTTTCGCACCCGCACTAATGCTCTGAAAATCTTGACTGAAAAGTGTTGAAGATTTACAGACGTGTTTTATATACTCTTTATGAGCCCAAACACATCCTGATGCAAGACATATTTAACGTTTCACAATATACAAACGTACCGGCCTGACAAGTAATAAAATATGGACAAAAACAACTAACAGCTGCGCAATTTCGGTACTAACCTGACACCGAAAGTAGGATCACAGAATACGTAGGAATACAGACGTGAAATAGCCAGTAGGCTAGAGAACTCAGTCACACACGTGAGCAAAATAGTTTCCCTGGCCAGCAACATGGCGGAAACACCTAATGCCAAACAGCGTGAGGCAGCTGCTCTGATTATCGGCAGCCAGGCCAATAGGAAATCTGCTGTAACATACAGAAGCCAAACATACACGGGGCTGGCATCAACAGTCTCGGGCAGCCAATAAGCGGCGAAGTTCGCCAATGCCAAACGTGAGGCCACGTCATTTCGCGTCTGTATTTCTGTTTAGTCTGTGGTAGGATTGTCAGCCAATTAATCACACATTTTTTTATTTAATGAAAATTAGTTTCATATTAATAAACTAAGTAAGTGCATAGTATTATATGTAATTTGCTTCATGGCATTCCTATGACTTCAATGCATGCTCTTGATTAAACATAACTCAATATGGAAATTATTTTGATTTACTTATAATAAATAACTTTTACGTAAAGAGAAGCTCCATAAACGCGGAAAAAATACAGTTTCGAGTCGAAATTTATTTTAGTTGCATTTTTGTATGATAACCGTATAGTCATTGTTGTGACATTTTTATTTACCCAGTACAAGAAAAACTAAACTACTTACGAACTGAACCTACGACAACGAAATAAGTTTAAATACGTAACTGGCACGATTGATAAACGAACATTTAACACTGGATATAATTTCTTAAACATACTCCATTGCGATATAGATGACTGTCAAAGAAAACTAAAGATAGTAGAAAAACACAAATAAGCAGAGTGTGCTTTAGTCAATGGGATACATACAAAACATAAAATTACATAAATGGAATCGGGTCAAATCAAACAAGGACAAACAGATAAGAAATAAAAATAATAAAAAAAAAGCCCAAATCAAAGAAAAACCCCAAGATACCCGCAAGGCAGACAACCCATGTTTGAGATCTGCTTTGGCAAAGGGACAAACAGAAAAAATGTACGACCCACAAAATGAGAGTGGAAAATCGCGAGAATGTGTTCAGTCAGCGTATTCTCCAAATCAGTATATCGTCCTGTGCCTTGTATGATTGGATGATGGTTGTGTGCCACGGTGTAGTTGTTTACAGACGAGTCACAGACGTCCAGTCGTAGTGCGCCTGAATTAGCATTAGCCCAGTCAAATACGGACCAACCAGTAACGAAAGGGTAAGAGGTTTTGGTCAGCGCTTGTCATCGAGGTCTTCAGCGCTGGTGAGGGGTGACATGAGGTGAGTATGGAGCAGTGCCGGAATGAAGGGGCGGGGGAAACGGGAGATCTCTGAGAATACCCGCCGACATCGTCCGGCACGATTCCCACCTGCGAAAATCTGGGGTCTTACCCTGCTGGGAATCGAACCCGGATCGCCTTGGTGGGAGGTAAATTGTCTGACCATTCGGCCACCGCGGACCCCAGTAACGAAAGAAAAGCGTCAAAAATGAATACATTACATTGAAGCCTAGCGAACTGTCAACTTTTCCCGCGGTAAATCACCTTCTCTACCAATGAGGCGAAATAAAACCAGTATTATATCAGACACGAACAGAAAAGCAACAGGCGACACAACGATGAGACGAAATAAAACACAGTAGTTTTCCAGACAGACAGCCGAACTAAGTTTCGGGATCTGAAATCTGTTCCCGTCATCAGGTGGAGACACACAGGGTTCAGGAACACGAGTGCAACTGACAGTCATCTATATGGCAATGTAGTATGTCCAAGAAACTAAATCCAGTCATCGTGAATTATATTTACCTTGCGCTTCAGTACGGGCATAGCATTTGAACCTTCAACGTATATTAAGACCGCAATCAGTCAAACATTTTAGTTCATATTCTTAATTTTCTGTACTGATTGCGAACTAAATATGCGTTCAAAGTTAACTGCGATACTTGTACTGTAGCGCAAGGTAAATATAATTCACAATATAACAGCAAATTTTCACTAGTAATAACAGAAAAAAATAACAACGTTTCTATCAGTTTAAAAATTAGGATCGCATATTAGAAACATGATTTTCAAGGCTCTCAAAATGGTTAAAGACAGTTTTTTTAAACTGACGTTTCTAGGAAAATTCCAACCGGATTCAAAAATCACGATAATATAAATAGTCGCTGGAATTTGAACCATAAGTATCGCAAATAATACGGTCACCGCTTAAAATCCCATAGGAAAATGAGTAATAGCAAAGCTCTGCGTGCCAGTTGCTGGGTTTGCGTGTAGAGGCGATAATACGCTTAATAGGCCGACCGACGTCACTCTTAACACTCCGTCGGTATTGGGCCTTACATACACTAACGCTGCCTACCTATATATGAACCTTAATACCTCCAAGAATTCTCTTCCGAATTGTGCCCCCATGTTTCAATAACGTGCAGTTCGTATGTATAATGCACAGAATAGCAAAGCGAGGCGTAGAGAGGGTAGCCTATATGTAAGCCATACAGTTCGATAGTTCCGGGAAGCCGTGCGCGAGGTTTGACCGTTATCACAGCTTATCAGGTGACTCACGACATGGTGATGGCGGTGTTGGGGGTGGGAGAAAGGACAGCGCATGCGTGACGACACTATGACGGGGCAAAACTCTAGAAATTACGTGATCGCCATCGTCCCGCTGTTGGCGCGATCCTTGTCTATAGAGTATTTGAAATGTTCAGTTTCAGTAAATGGTAACGCTGGCCGGAACGAACTTCAAATAATTGTGCTATATAGTGTAACGTAGATCGCTGTTAATCTGGTCGGTAGAAGCACGAGTATTTAGCGCATAGGCCGTTCACAATGAAGTGAGCGTTTTCGAAGCCCTAGTTACTTTCTTCGTTTCAGTTCATTTATAGTTTCCTGTCGCTTTTTTTTAAACATAAACAAAGTAACCTAAATATCAAGATAAGTGTATTGATTGTATTGTACTCGAAAGTTCGCGTCTAAAGTCACAAACAATCATATTTCTAGACGGGTGGTCGTCAAAAGTGCTCATTTTATCGCGAACTACCTAGGTTAATTCTGTTATAGATTAGAAATATCAACATTAAAAGTTTGGCATAGGGAAAATTTCTGCCGCTTGAGCGCTGGTATCGGTAGGGTGTGTAAACTGACCAATCACAGAGCTTTCCTGAATTTTAAGTTACATTAAGTTGATAATTTAAAATGCGAGATTGGTTTCTTTTCAATTTAAAATTAAGTTAAATGACTTACGTCACTTCCAAACCTACATAAATTTAATTTTAGTACTGTTTAATATTTTTCTGGTCCCTTAGCGAAAGCAGCGAAACTAGCGGCAGAAATTTTCCCTGTGCCAAGCTCTCCCATAGTAAAACATACATTTTCTTTCCAACCTATAGTAGAATTAACCTTAGTGAGGTTGAAAGTCAAGTACGTAGCCTATACTTCACTACCACTTCTTAAATTGGGCAACGGCTGTTTTGACACGCCTTTGACTACAAGCCCGTAATAAACAAGAAGAACCATGTGTGGCGAAAATATTATTCCTCCACTTGGTTTCAGTGCCTCGTCTGCAGCTCTGCTTCATGGTCAGTAATTTGATGTGTTTAACTCTCACCTGTCTTGAGAGCCAATAATAAAGAATCAACTAACTGCAGACTAACTCACGCGATATCGCCGTATCAGCGGGCAGCCAATAAGCAGCTATTGTCCTCTTCAGTAAACAAATATTCTTTGAAGCTAGTCAATACGTCAGTGAACCCGCAAATTTCTTCCATCATTAATACGTAGGGACACCTGTTTTTCGCGAAAAGAATTTTGCCCCAGTTTGTTACGGTGCCGTACGTGCACGTCTGCAGTTCTGCTTCGTGGTCAGTGATTGGATAGTTTTTTAACTGTCACAAGCCTTGGGATTCACCAGCATATCACAGACGTGTGGTGTTGTCGTACCCTTTTTCTGATTGGCGTAGTCAAACGAAAGACGTCACTTCACAAATACAAGGTGCCAATAACAATGAAGCAAAATTGAAGATGTGCACGTAAGACTGTGAAACAAACTGGAGCCCCTACCAATAATTAAGGGACATGCAAATTTCGCGTTATTATCAGACAGCAGATTGAACTGCAAATTACTGTGTGTCCCATCTGACTTCTGTTGTTAGCCGACAGTTTGTGTGGCACACCTCAAGGACTTGTTCAACCAAAGATATAAGGTCAATTGTATAATACAAACTTTCCAGTAATGTGGGCACACAACAATACAAAGTCCTGCAGCCAATGACGTCATGGAGTGGGTTTGGTTGAGTACAGGTCAGTGGATTTTAGCCTACCGCGAAATCATAACGAGAAATTTGCATGTCTCTACTAGTAATATATAATGGAATTAAAATAATATGTTTAAAAACGTTCCTAATACGATGCATTTAGTAAAATATTTAACATATAATAATACGCAAGAATTTTTTCCCCCACTATCTTAAAAACTTGAACAGCATTTCAGGCTCTTATCACATCTCTGGTGTTCCATAAAACATGGTTACGCGACGGACAAAACCTACCCTAATCCAGCTCGTGAGATTTCATAACTGCCTCAAAAGTGGCGCATTACTTAATCTGGCATTAGAACAGCTCGAGTGTTAAAACAATTTAACAAAGTATGCGGGGAAAAGAACATATCGCAACTGGGCGATAATTTTTATCACCGGTGTTAACAAGATACCTTTGATCGATAAAAACTGACTTGCACGGACACCGACGCCCAGAATCGTTCCACTTAGATAATTAACGTCGGCAGCCAGCGACGGGCGACTGGACTTCAGGAATGCGAAAGCGCCAATTTAAAACGATTATCGCGGCGCAATATCTGTGCAGGCTCCTTGTAGGGCCGCCTTGTTGCCACGTCCAAGTAAGGAGAGCTGGCAACACTGTGCGGGGCCCGGTAATTGAAGTCCATACACCTGGTAGGTACAGGCTAAGTGTGGTCTCGTCGCTTCTTTATATGGCGTGATTGGCTGAAATTGGAAAACAGCGAGAATATTACGTGCCAAAATTGTTTCCAAAACACTGTAGTATTTAGCGCCTTAGCAGTTCAGTACAAGACCACGGTCTTCTACGTAACACCTTTAACTTCAAGGGTCGTTTTAATAGCGTTATCAGTACGGCCCCCTACTTTTGGTCGAAAGATTTCTGCACCAGGGGGGCGTGGTGGTCGAGGGGTCAGACCTCTCGCCTCCCACCAAGGCGATCCGAGTTCGGTTCCCGGATTTTCGCATGTGGGAATCGTGCCGGACAATGCCGCTGGTCGGCGGGTTTTCTCGGGGACCTGACAGCAACACACGAGCCACCACTGTATTTATTTGTAATTGGCTTATCTGGAGACATGATTTTGCCGCGGAAAGATTTTTCCACGATTTTGTTTCAATGTCTTATGTGTACATCGGCAACCCTACTGAATGGTTATTGGCAGCGTGTGTTTGGTCAAACACGTCTCTCAATTGATTGCACCAATCAGAATAAAGGCTTTTTGGGATACAATACTTCATTTATTTGCCTGTCGAACCCACAGACAAATGAGAGTTAAAACATCCATTTACTGAGCATGAAGCTTACCAAGCATTACAACCAAATTTTACAAAGGCTTTTTGCCACAAAATCGTGGTTCTAGTAATAATTGCGAGTTAACTGGCTTAGTTGCTCATTGGCTGCTCGCTTATACAACAGAATCTGAGTTAGTTTATTATTTATTATTATTGGTTTAACTCCCTCTAAAAGATGTCAAATAAGTATCTAGTCAATTTAAAACGTGACACGAACTTACAGTTTGACGTCTAGCTAGTTCTCAAAAGAAAACGCGGATTTTCAGGTCTCCAGAATTGTTGTTGGTGCAAAATTCTTTCCACAAAAATTAGTGGCTCTATGAATTTCATGATGTACGCCGGTCAGCGACACCGTCAGTACTCCAGCCATTCTGTGCCTCTCACACAAACACACGCACGCAGCCTATCTAGAGAGCCAGCTTACGCCCTACCAACCCACCTACGTTCAAGAATGTCTTGGAGTGTCAGGCACCTAGAAGGAGTGCGGTGAAGACGGTGGGGATAGCTGGCGCGCTACCGTCTATCTATGAAGGAGCGCGACAACACGGATGTGACGTCACGACTGGAACGGAAGGGCACATCCTGAGTCGCGGCTCGCTATTGGGCAACGCGTGGCTGTTCCGCGGGGCGTGCGGTGCCCGTCAAACACGAAATAACGGTCGTGTTACAATCGGCACTACTAATGGTCACGTGACCCGATCCAGCACAATTAAAAGGGTGAATTTATTTCGAATCTTGCCATTTAATTTTGAGTATTCTACAAGCCCTGCTAAATACGAAACATCAAACACCGTTCGATTATAGCCCTTCTAAAATTACTATTAATTAAGTTGCCAAATGGAACATTGCTGACATCTTCATTTCTGACTGCTATCAAAACTTGGTGTACTCCTATTAGAGAATAACATATTTTTATAGTATAATATATGCCATAATAGTGCGCTCATTGTATTTTCTCAAAAAAAAATATTTACTTAAGATTACTCAGATTCATCAATGGCATGAGCCACTGATTTATTGTAATTCACTGTGAACTTACATCCCATGAGCCATACAATAAAAGATGAAAAAATCACAACGTAATATTTTGAATTTAAGAAAAAATCGCAAGGGTACAGAAAAAAGTTGCAAAATCAAAATGTTTTTAAAATACAGTTCGTGGGAATTTTTTATGTTTTATTACGTAGCCCATAGTATGTTATTTCACGTACGTCAGTCAATTGGTTTTCATAATTTGCATGGCATCAGATCATGCAAATTTTGAGTTTGAAACACCGTTATGAGAAAACTACGCCAAATAAAATTGTTTTGTAAGAGGAAATTACACTCACAAGTATCGTCTACAAAACTAACACTAACACTATTTCATATAAATATAAAATTATGACTTTATAGCACTGAACACCCTTAAGGGCCCTCCCTACCTGTACTTCAAATGCGTTGCAGCGAGTTACGACTATTCTTTTTTGACGAAACAATTTAACGCGCATTATACAGGATGTTTGGTAATTATAGGTACAAATGAAAGGGGTGTGTCGAGGACGCCGAACCAAGCAAATAATGCTAATAAACATAGTTACGTAAACCAATGTTTTTCTCAATATGACACATTATATGTTACAACAGGAACGATACAATACCTGTGTTCCCGAGGATCAAAACGTCAAAATGCTGCACACGAGAACGAAGACATTACAACAAGTGTTCGAAAGAGCGCCGTTCATGTGGAGGCAGGCTTCAGCACGTCTTCATATCGACGCCCGTACACGTTCAAAAATTCCGGGTGTGTTCCGAATGCAGATGCAAACCATCCACGATGCGTTCCTGTAGTTCGTGGATAATATCAACAAGGCTGGCATACACCAAAGCTTTTAAATATCCCCACACACAAAAAAAGTGTTGCAACATTGCCATGTCTGCACGTGTCCATACATCGTCGTTTTCCAGACCTATGTTTATTAGCATTACTTGCTTTTTTCATCGTCCTCGACACACCCCTTGTGTTTGTACCTAAAATTACCGAACACCCTGTATTGGTATATCTATGAAAAGAAAACACTCCAAACTATGTCATTATAATTTTAAAAATTCGGCACGTTTATTAGAAACATCATTTTTAAGCCCCTCAAAATGACCAAAAATGGGTTTTTCAGACTGCCGTATCTGGAAAAATAGCGACCGGATTCTAAGAAGATAACAATAGAAACAAGCGTTATATTTTGAACTATGCTGCCCACTAATAAAATAATGTGGTCACCGCTTAAAATCCCATAGGAAAATTGTTAATAGTAGAGCACTGTACGCCAAATTAGTGGCTTGCGCGGAGAGGCAATAATTAGGGTCCGGTAGTTTTCGCGAAAAGATTTTTGCACCACTTTGTTTCAGTGCCTTACGTGCGCACCTGCATCTCTGCTTTGTGGTCTGTGATTGGATGCCTAAACATACAACGTCTGGAGGTTAAACCCGCAAATCACAGAACGTGTTGTGTCACAGTTATCCATGTACTGATTAGCACAGTCAAATGAATAATAACTGTGCACAAAAACATTCTGCCAATAATCATGTAGTTGAGCTGCAGGTGTAGCCTACACGTAAGACACTGAAACAAAGTGGGGCAAAAATCTTTTCGCGAAAACTACCGGACCATAGCGATAATACATTACACATGTCGGACAACGGCGCTCTGACGCTCCTGCCTCACACACACAAAGGCAGTCTATCTAGGGACGCCCCTTAAATAGAGCTGCAGGTATGCACGTAAGTCATTGAATTAAAGTTAGTGCCAAATTCACTTCACCATATCAGTGGTTTCTAAGGCATAACTAGAGATGATGGTTTGCCGCGGGAAAACTTGACTGTTTGCTAGATTTCAACGCCCGTTCAGCTGGCAACTGGCTTTCGCTTGTGTGTGTAGCTGTTACCCTATTTGACTGAGCCAATAATAATCCTGATATTGTACAACTTGATGCCTGTTATTGGTCGGCAGACAGCTACGTTGCGGCAAGAAACTACAGCGTTTTCAAGGATATGTTGGCACGAAACATTTTCGCGATATACCATCATCTCTAGGCATAACTCACTAAAGATGAAGCGCAGAATATGAGAAAGCATCACGGCAGTATTTCTTAAACGAGGTTCCGGTTTGATATCACGGATGTTCAATTGTTAGAGACACTGTACCCTTTGTGCTAATGTATCATAAGTAGAGACCTGAAAAATTCGCGGTTTCACTGATCTGTAGGCTAGCCTCCAATTATATATGTGTATTCAAGCATACAACATATGTTCATTAGTTGCTCGCTGACACAGTGAAATGGGCCCGCATTTAGTTACATTTATATTATTGGCTACGCGACTTTCAAGGAGGTGTCAACTACATCAACGGCCAATTGTGAAGGTGATACGAACTTACATTTGTTGGAGTTCTAGCTTGTGCCTGAAAGAAAACGCGAATTTTTCAGGTCTCTAATCATAAGAAAAAACACTTCAGATATGTACGGCATGTCACTGTTAAGACACCATGCTCACTAAAAAACAATATTTCGAAGTCCTCCAACACAACTGCCGTACTTGAAAGTGCACCAACCGGATGTATGCGAAACTCCGTGCATTGAACTTTTCTAGAAACTTTCTACCATTAAAATTATACGTCACCGTTAAAAGTCCCGTAGTAAAAATGGATCGGCGGGAATTTTGCACACTAGTTCAACGCTTGGCTCGTTGTTGCGATGTGACATTTGATGTATGCTTAAAGGTCGCCTTTATAATGGCCTCTAACTTGCAGGTAGGGTGTTCAAGTGCGATATAATTATAATTTTATATTTATATGAAATAGTGTTAGTTTTGTAGACGATTTTTGTGAGTACAGTTTCCTCTTGTTAAACAATTTTAGCTCTCATAGTTATCTCATAATGGTGCGTCAAAGTCAGAATTTGCTTGTTATGCTGCCATGCAAATAGTGAAAACCAACTGACCTACTTGAATAAAATAATTCACTGTGATATTACATCCCATGAGCAATGCAATAAAGTATTTAAAAGAACATTGCGTACTATTTGGAATTTTTTAAAAAATCGCAAAAATACAGGATAAAAGTTGAAAATTCAGCTATTTCTTTAATACAAAAAATAGTTCACGCGATTTTTTAAAAACGTTTTTATTACGTTGTCCGTCTCGTGCTATTTCACTCTGAATTATTTAACTTACGTAAGTCAATTGGTTTTCACTATTTGCATGGCAGCAGAACATGCCAAATTTGACTTTACGCACCGTTATGAGAAAACTATGCGAGTTAAAATTGTTTAACAAGAGGAAACTGTACTCACAAGTATTGCCTACAAAACTAACACTATTTCACATAAATATAAAATTACTATTTAATGTCACTTGAACACCCTTAATGTATTTAATTTGCGGTCTATTTCTAGCCTACCTGTCACAGAACATAATAATTTAAAAGCGTTACAAAGTAGAGCCAACCTCAACTCCGGCATCAATCCAACTTCGTATTGAATTATACCGCAAAGAAAAAAAAAACTTTCAAACTGAGCCAAAAATTTCGACTACTCCACTATTAAAAGACTCTGGAGGGAGCCAAAACATCCCGTGATCAAGTCACGAAAATACAACTCACACATGACTGAACAAACACGCCTACATGGAGCTGTTTCGCGTAATAAAGTTGCCACCTGGGTGAAGAGTACTATGCACGTCAGCGGACTAGAAATGTTGGGAGCTCATTTAGAGAGGCCTAGGAACGTGTAGTACGCCTCGTCTAGGCCAGTAACCCACAACACTGATACATCGCGGGTATAGTTCAACAACCAGCTGCCTGGTCTCCACAGTCCTTTGTACACTATGTCCTCAACTACTAGTTCATTGGCTGCTGCTGCAGTGAGTGGTCAGTTATACAAACGACAAGGTAGCAACAGGTTTTCACGCATGTATGTTATTGGTTAACGTCTTCAAGGAAGAATTTCAACAGCAGTGAACCAATAGCGAAAGTAAATAAAGAGTTCAACGCTTAGAAATATAACGTTTTCTCAAATGAACCCGCGAAATTTCCGAGTCTCTAAACATGTCCATGTCTGTTGTTTATCTTTCGTTTTGGCGTGTCCCCAACTGCATCAGCCCCAAGCCAACTATGGTGCGCGACTACTGAATATTTGTGATTCGTTTTTAAATAACTGCATAACCCATAACTAGGTATGATGGTTAGAGATAATAGTTAATCCGGGAGAACTTGACTATCTGATGGGTTTCGACGTACGTTCAGCCTACCACAAGATTACTGGCTTTAACTTGTGCGTGGAGCTGTTGCCCTATTTGAATGAACCAATAAGAATCTCACTATTGTAGTATTTGAAGCTAGTTATTGGTCAGCAGACAGCTACGGTGTGTCATAAGTATATCACCGAATCATATGTTGCAAGAAACTACAGCGATTTCAAGGATATGTTGGCACAAAACATTTTCGCGATATTCCATAATCTCTAATGATGGTGTATTGCGAAAATGTGTTGTGCCAACATATCCTTGAAAACGATGTACTTTTCTTGCAACATATATGATTGGGTGATGTACGCCTGACACAACGTAGCTGCCTGCAGACCAATAACAGGCATCAAATATTACAATAGCAGGAGTCTTATTGGCTCAGTCAAATAGGGTACAGCTCCACGTACAAGCGAAAGCCGGTCATCTTCTGGAAAACTGAACGTGCATTGAAACCCAGAAAAAGTCAAGTTTTCCCGCGATAAACCATCATCTCTAACCATAAAATTCTATAATCATACTCGGCGCAGGTCGTATTTTTTTTTTTTTTTTTTTTGCAGAATACCGTGTCACGAAAGATTCTTGCGATATTCCTCTACCTCTGGTTATAACTAGACACCTGTTTTTCTAGAAAATATTTTTGCAGCACATAGTTTCAATGACTTGCGTGCACATTTGCAGCTCTTCTTCATGGTTATTGGGAGCGTGTATTTGTGGATAAACGTCACTCATTTGACTCTACCAATAAGAGCAGCACACGTCTGTTATTTGCGGGTAGAACCTCAAGACGCTAAGAGTTAACAACACACAATCACTGACTATCAGAAAGAGCTGCAGATGTGCAAGTAAGGTTATCAAACAAGAATGTGCGAAAATATTTTCTCAAAAATCATTGTGCCCCAAACAATGTGGCATAAACGGCATAACCAAGCAGTAAAAGAAAAAATATTTTTTTGTACTTTACACGATAAGACATGTAAACTTATATCAAAACAAATTTTCTTGGGAAAGTACAACACGAAGTTTGTTGCAAATCTAAAAATGGTTTAATACATTACAGTTACCTATAAGTAGAGATGGTGAAATTTCGCGAATTCAATGACCTGCATGTTGGAATCAAATATCCTACGCGTACTCAAGCCCTGTCTATTCGTTCATTGTCTGCTGTTCCACTGAGTAGCAGCTAGTGGACAAATGGTCGGGACTTGAGTATGCGTAGGATGTTTGATTCTAACATGCAGGTCATTGAATTCGCGAAATTTCACCATCTCTACCTATAAGGATCAAATTTAATGACTTCCTTCTTCGAATCGCAATAACATGTTTGAATATGATTGGACTATTTTCATTGATATTAACCCGAAACTGTTCTTAATCAGTGCTTCAGAAGACGCTACTCAGATTCATATTGTCTCAATTGAATACGTAGTGTAAAAAAATTAATTCAATAATCATGCCTTTTCTCAGTTCACTCTTACCTGAGTTTTAGAATAAACAAGGCAAACGATAAACAAATAATATGTTCATTGGCTGCCGACCGACGTACAATATGATCTTGCACGAGAAATATATATTTCTTACCTGCAGTGTACACATAAATTTACATACAAGTCCATCAACTAATACGAAATATTTAATACCACTATATTATATTAGTTCACGTTGCACACACGATCTACTTTATACATTTGTTATCATAATTATGGTTAGCGGACGACACGTCCGTACCGTTGATTCACGAGTTATTGAACGACTGGCGCACGCAACGGTAAACGTACCAGTTTATTGGTATACACTGACCAGTATTTAAGGATGTACGATACTTTCATACTTGTATTCGAAAATACCAAAAGTATAGTTCAATAATAATTACCGCCAGAAATATAACTAACAATTCTTTTCACAAAAAGTAATTTTGGGCATAAATATTTACAACATCTACGTTAGGTCCACTGTAAATGTTTTCTCTCTCTCTCTCTTCCCCGCATCACCATTGTTCTGTTTCGGTTCGTCCGCATCAAAATGTCTTGTTATATTTGCTTGGCCCTTCCCGTCCCACCCGATGTTTTCCGTGTTCAATAGAATGATCTGCTATGTAAAATAGACTTTAAAGGTTAGGTTATGTGACGTCAAACGTGAACAGTGAAATCGTGTTACGTATTTTTCGAAACGTGGATATTTATGTGGCTGTATGTTAAACAAATTGCGGTAACGTTTTTAAGTTATAATTTAAAAACGATTTTTTTATAAAAAAAATATATAAATTATCGACGTGATTGGTGATCGACCAAGTTTAATTTTCCAAAAAACGATACAAAGTAATCACAGAAAACTTGAAGAAAGGTTTGCTTATCACTTGTTTTGCTGGGAATTTTTCCCGCATAGAGTACCGTACAAAATTCCCCGTACGCCAGTACCAGAATTTTTTAATCCCTATCACTAGTTATGACTTGATAACTGCAATTGAGTTCTACGGAAATATATTGTAAAATTATGGCAAATACTTTCTCACGTTTTTATGCAATTTTCGTCCTTGAATGTTGATAGCATGTACGAAATTTGCACGCAATATTATTTTATTACCGGTGAGTCGTTTTATGATACTAAATGTAACACAGTTTTGTTGGTTGGAAAAAGAATGTCGGTGCGCGCTACAAATTGAGCCAATCAGAAAGTGGCATGATACAATGACACTATGACATTTGTTTGCTACAGAAATCAGGTTAGAGTGAACGGAGGGTAAAAAAATCGCAATCCATCCCCAAATAAAGCAATGAATACCTACATTACATGCGAAGAAACTTTTATATGGTGTCTTTCAACACGAGAAAGTGACAGTTTGTGTTTTAAGTAGTTCTCTGAAACTGGCACTAATGTAGAACCCACTTCGGCCAAAATAGAGTGAAATAAATTTCTCCGTTTGCTGCGATGAGTTGCAACTCTTTTCGTGAATGGTCGTCGGCGTGGACGCAACAACGTACGTCTTTGTTCGTCCTGTTCCGAATGAGCTCAGCATTCTTTCAACGGCCGTTCGCACAACAAGCGTTCAAAGATCGTTATAACAGAGTCCGCTCATAAAACATGACGGCAACAACACCCGCTGTTATGGTCTACCAGTTTCATTTCACCCATGGTTAGAGATGACGGCTAGAGACCTGAAAAAATTCGCGTTTTCGTTTGGTCACAACCCTCAAGCAACTGTAAGATAGTGTAACTTTCGCAGTTTATCCTTGACTTATTTAACACCTCTTACAGGACGTCGAGCCAGAAACAAAGAAGCAACTAAATGCAGGCCTTCAGCGAGCAGCCAATGAGCATTTGTTGTCTTTCAGTAAACAGATATTCTTGAAGGCTATTCTACAGGTCAGTAAACGCACCAATTTTTTCCTGTCTCTAATGATGGCAAATCGTGGATATTTTTCGTGCCACCATACCCTTGAAAACGCTACAGTTTCTTGCAACATGTAGGCATCTGATTATATACGTCTGACACAACGTAGCAGGTATAAAGTATTACAATAGCGGGATTCTTATTGACTCGGCCAAACAGGGTAACAGATACATGTACAAAAGAAAGTCATTAATCTTTTGATAAGCTGAACGTGCGTTGAAACCCAGCAAACAGTCAAATTTTCCCGCAGTAAATCATCATCTCTACCGATGGTTACAACCATGATTCTGTGGTGATAATATGTTAGCAACATTTGGATTCAATGCCTTATGTGCACATCTGCAGCTCTGCTTCATGATCGGTGATTGATAGAGACCGTGCAGTTTCGCGAAATGATGATTGTACCAACTCGTTTCACGCATTACGTGTACTTCTGTACTTGTGTTTCACTGTCAGTGGTTGGTAGAAAAGGTGATTTATCGCGAGAATGTTTTCTGTCAGCGTATTCTGCAAATCAGTGTATCGTCCTGCGTCGTGTATTGTTGGCCGACGGTTGTGTGCCACGGTGTAGTTCAGGGGCGGCCAACCCTATGCCCGCGGGCCAAACACTGGCCCGCCACTGCATTTTAAACGGCCCGCCACAAGCTGAAGCAATGCATAATATTTCAGAGTTACTTACTCTGACAGCAAACATATTTAGATAGTGATTTCATATTTGGCAACGCTCCTTATCTAAATACTGTGGTGGCAATTCTTTGGTATACTACTATAAAATATTTCCTTAGTGTTCAGCTCATAACAAGTATTCGACGTGAAAGTTTTTTAGTCGTGGCCCTCGACATTTTTTGGTTCGACTTTTGGGCCATAGCTTGGAAAAGGTTGGCCACCCCTGGTGTAGTTGTTTACAGACGAATCTCAGAAGTTTAGCAGTAGTTCACCAGAGTTATCATTGGCCCAGTCAAATAGGGACTCGCCAGTAACTAAATAAAAACGTCAGAAACGAATACGTTACATTGAAGCCTAGCAAACTGTCAACTTTTCCCGCGATATATCACCTTCTCTAGTGATTGGATGTCTTTAACACTCACTTGTCCTAAAAGAATGAGTGATAGTCACAATCTTGACTTTTTGTATTTTGTGTCATAACTTTTCTTCTGGGAAAATTTTTGGAACTTTAACCTAACTACAGAATAGAATATATATATATTGATAGAATATTAGACACCGTAAATCTTTATTTTCCGTTACTGTTGTCACAGATCGAATTGCAGTTAAGAAAGTAATAAAATTGTTCTAACTGCAAATCGATTTGTAACAGCAGTTACGATATTTTCTTGCTCATCCCTCATAGCAAAGGGTCACAACAGGCTCAGTAGCCAGTAGCTCTTTCATTGTCATTTGTAGATACCGGAACATTTCGCGCTAAAAATTTTGCACCGCTTTGTTTTAATGCCTGACGTGCATAGCGCAACTCTCCTTCGTGGGCATTGGCAGCGTGCTCTTGTGTACAGGCGTCACTTATTTGACTGTGCCAATCAGAACAAGGTTATTGCGTCATTACACGTCTGTTGGGATCAGCGGGTAGAACTCCAAACTGCTGAGCTTAAGACGCCCGCCTACTGGCCGTGTGTTTGTGTGAGTGAGGCACGGCACGAAGGGCGATGTTGACCAGCTCCTGTGACGCGGTATCACCTCTAGCGTAAGACACTGAAACGGCGTGCAGTGGTATCGTAGAACACTCGCCTGACTGACACTTTCAGTGGTGACCCCATCTTTTTATTGGTGGAAAGTTTTAAGGAA
>PNEQ01095763.1:10574-38478 GCA_003012365.1 Medauroidea extradentata | reverse complement strand
TCAGTTTGAGATATTGTTAAGGCCTCGCTCTTTAGTTTTGCAGTGGTTTCGAAAATATATTTTTTTAACGCAAATGAATACATATATCGGAAATTCATTCTGGCAGTTTGTATCTGAGTTTTTCTGTTGCAATACACCAAACGGATTTTTAGATTTTTGCCCCTGAAATAGCACATATTTTGCTGTCAAAATAAACCAAAATGAAGCGAAATAATATTTTTCTAGCAAACGGTACATTATTTTTAAAAACCGCTCTGGCCTAATTGTGTATTGTATGACTGTACACGATGTAAAATTTTTTTGAAAGTATATGGTTAAAAAATATTTGCGTTACTTGCGATTGTTTGAAATAAATGAAAGATCATGGTCTTAAAAACATCCTATCACTGACCACTAAGAAAAGCTACAGGTTTGCACATAAGGTACTGAAACAAACTGGTGCAGAAATATTACGACGTCTGCATCTGGAATGCACAGTTGTACAAATCTGCAGCCCTTCCTTGCAACAACCCACCAGGCGCCTCTGGTGAATATATTTATGTGTTCCCCTAACGCCAGTAACGAACATCGTACAAACATCACTTGAGAGTGTTGGCCGGGTCGAAGGGCCATCGAACGTCGAGCGCAGTTGTAAAATCAAACGGAGAAGTTCTGTAACGTCCTCTTGGCGAAGCTGCTCCAAGCTCTCTACGAAACGAGTGCGTTGTTCCCAGTGGCAATGGTCATACAGACAATGACTTCATAACACACAGCCACTAAACGTGATCCACTTCCAACAAAAACTATTACAATTTTACGACACTCATATATATGTGTCTACAACTGACTTGGGAGAAACTGACGAAAATACCAACACATTCAGACCACGACTGCGCCGCGGCTGACCAACAATCTCCCCCCTCCCCCCATTCTCTCTCTCGTTGTATAACTATCCCTAACTGGCGCAAAAGTTCGACGACCGTTATGTGGCGCTGTTTAGTTTACAGACGAATCACAAAAGTTTAGTAGTGTCGCAACTAAGTTAGCGCTGGTCCAGTCAACTTGGAACACACAAAAAACAAAAGAAAAACATTGGTATTTAAAACGTTACATCGAAGCCTAGCAAAAAGTCAAATTTTCTGCAATGAATCACTGTACTGTTATCACTAGTGCTACGAACTTTTCGCGAAAAGAATTTTGTCCGATGTTATTTCAGCACCTTTTACGTTCGCACCTGCAGTTCTGCTTCGTGACCAGTGATTGGATGTTTTAACTCTCAGTGTTTTGTGTCCGCAAATCACAGACGTGTGGTGTCGCAGTTAACATTGTTCTGATTGTGCAGAGTCGTTTTTCACTTGACTATGTCAAAGACACGACAGCCAATAACCATACCCTAGAGCTACCGATGGGCACGTGAAGCAGTGAAACAAAGTGATGAGAAAATATTTTCGCGAAAATGTCCTGGTCCTGATGATGATAAATTAATACAGTCCGGAAAAATTCGCTTGTTCACAGACCTGTAGGCTAGCCTCCAAGGATATATGTTAACTGAAGCAGACAACAGCTGCTCATTAGCTGCTCGTTGACACTGTGAAATGGATCTGCATTTAGTTACATTGTTATTATTGTCTCATCGACTTCAAGGCGGTGTCAAATAAGTCAACAGCCAATTGTCAAAGTAGCACGAACGTACAGTTGTTGGAATTCTAGCTTGTGCCTGAAAGAAAACGCGAATTTTTCAGGTCTCGATCTATTAAATTATAAAATTTGGTCAAATGGTTTCCCGAAATATGACATACCGATTAAAAGTTTCTATTGGCTACCGTTTTGAAAAGTACAAGACATCATCGAAAGATGCAAATATTAGGTGCGGTTGCTAAATACTACTAAGCGGAATATTGGTGACATAGGTATTTATGTACACAATTGTTCGCGTAAACGTGTACTCTAATTGCAATTATAGTTCATAGATAGAGCCACGATTTAATGGCGAAAAGATTTTTGCAACAATTAGTTTCAATGTGTCATGTGCACATCTACAGCTCTGTTACATCGTCAGTAATTGGACGATTTTACTCTCACTTGCCTTGTCAAATTACAGACGTACGGAGTCATAATAATCTTATTCTGATTGGTGCAGTCAAATGAGAAACGTGCCTGAACAAAGACACGCTGCCAGTAATGATGAAGCAGAGCTACCGATATGCACGAGAGACACTGAAACAAAGTAGGGCAAAAATCTTTTCGCGACAAAATCGTGGCCCTATTCATAGATGCTAAATACCAATCATATTTACTGATATCGAAACAAATCCGTTCACAGGATCGAAAGTAGGGACACACATTGCACACAAACACAACAGTTACAGTCACACGCTCAAACAGGAAAGTATCATACACATTTTTTTTACAGTGTAAGTGGGCCAGAGAGCGCATGTGACCAGAAACTGCAATCTGCGCTGCAAGTTCTCGAATGAGGCCTCGCATTGCAAACGAAAAATAAAATAATAAACTTCATAGCTGTCGCGCGGTGAAAGGGGGGCCATAAATCAGCAGTCCAATGTAATTACGCGCCGGCCGTGTGGAAATCGTTACTGTGTAACGGCAAGTGAATGGCCAATGATCTACATGAAAGTAGTAGCCTTGTTTATTGCTGTAAAGAGTATTTTTTTTTTTTTTTTTTCAGTCTCTCAGTGCACGGCTGTGTTGCGGAAAAGTGTATCTTAAGGGCGCGGTCTAACGCAATTTTCATCACCATTTTTTATTTTTTATTTGTACCAGATATTTTTTTCTTATTTAAGACATAAAATGTGAATAAATACAGCTCTTATGAAAAATTTTTTTATCTCTCATAGTTTTCGCGTAATGGCTTGGTAAAGTCATATTTTGCATGTTTCCGTTTTAACGACTACACTAAAACCAACTGATATACCAAACTCAAAAAAATCAGAGTGGATAAAAACATTGCAGGCTACAATGACATGCTCGTAAAATTAAAGAATAAAAATTATTTGAATTTAAAAAAATACTGAAACTAAAAATAAAAATTTTAAAAATTCAATAATTTTTTTAAAAATAGAAATTATTTATATTATTTAATTTTATGAGCATGTCATTGTAGCCTGCGATGTCTTTATCCACTGTGATTTTTTTTTGAGTTTGGTATATCAGTTGGTTTTAGTGTAGTCGTTAAAACGGAAACATGCAAAATATGACTTTACCAAGCCATTACGCGAAAACTATGAGAGGTAAAAAAATTTCATAAGAGGCAAATTTAGTCACATTCTGTGTCTAAAATAAGAAAGAAAAAAAACATCTGGTACAAATAACCAGATTTAAAAAATGGTGATGAAAATTGCGGTAGACCGCGTCCTTAAAAGTGTACAAGCGGGGAAAAATCGTAACTTTGTGTTTGTATGAAATTGTGTTAGTTTTGTAGGTGCTTCTTGGGAGTACAACTTCCTCTTACAGAAAAAAAAAAACTCTGCCAGTTTTCCCATAATGGCACTTCAAAGTGAAAATTTGCACGTTTTTAGTTCTTATATACCGCAAAAACCAATTAACATAAATAAATTTAAAAATGCACACTGAAACTACATTTTCAATGGCTACTGCTTGACATGTTTTAAAATCCTATACAAAATATTTTTGTATTTCAAAAAATTTCTGAAATTTTTATTTTTATTTTATTTTATTATTATTTTTTTTTTTTCGTTTATCGATTTGAATACAAAAATATTTTGTAATGAATTTTAAAACATGTCAAGCAGTAGCCTGTGACATTTAGCCTAGTTTCAGTGTGAATGTTTTTTTAAATTTATTTATGTTGATTGGTTTTTGTGACTTATAAGAACTAAAACGTGCAAATTTCACTTTGAAGTGCCATTATTGAATAACTGGCTGAGCTAATTTTATTTGTAAGAGGAAAATGTTCTCCAAATAAACGTTTACAAAACTAACACAATTTCATACAAACATTAAATTACGATTTTTCCCTACTTGGACGCGCTTAAGCGCGCTGCATAACTGAGAGCTTTGGCACGGGCAAGGATAGGGATGTGTGTGATAAATTATATTCGGTTGAGCTCAGTCACCTTTCAAGATACTACCGCTTTTGGATGAAAACTATTTTCTAAATTCAGATAAAAAAAACATTGCTACACGAATAAAAAAGAAGGGGTTTTCAAACGTTTCTTTTAAATAAAAATACTTTATTTAATTAATACGTAATAATTTTCAAAGAATTGAAAAATAGCCTAAAATCCTGTAGCAACGTAAGCCGCACCGAGTTGAACAGAAACTAGTCTACTTATCTTAGGTCCCACATCACAACAGAGCAGCATTTAGCGGTCATTTAGCTACATGGCTAGTCGTGTCTGGAATAAGTTATCCGCCAGACTTTAAAAAAAAAAAAAAAAACTTGTCCATGAAGTGTCTTTAATAAATCCATGGAGCTTCTACTGGCAGACCAAAAACAATACCGAACAAAAAAATAGAACAATATTATACAAAAGTGACATGAGAATTTCTACATATAGACCTACTGTATATTTTTCTCATTATTTATGAACGGTCTCCCTTGTACACTTTATATTCCACTATTAAACATTCAAATTTGTTTTGCATAACATATGTAGTTTATTTTAATCTGTTATTAATTTTTTTTTGGTACGAAAAAATTTATGTAGCTTATTGTTTGTCATCATCATTGTGCTTATCTAATTACATATACTGTACAACATGCACGACAAATTGTAAACCGGGGCCATTGTGCTGAATTTTGCTCGTGTTCAAATAAATAAAATAAAAAATAAACTCCGCATTTTTAACTATATATATATATATATATATATATATATATATATATATATATATATATATATATATATATATCAGAAAATAAAAATATGTCAATTCAGTTTCTAAAATGAAACTTGTCAGTTGGCAGAAAATTACACTCGTATGTGGAATAGATAGCTAAGACTAGACAGATACACTAAGGCAGCAACTCTTGCCAAAGTATCGAAAAGGTAGCAACTTCTGACAGCAGCGTAGCTAAATAGGAAATATCACACGTCGCACGAAAAGCGTGAAAAATTTTAGTGCCAACACGTTGTAAACACTGCAACGTGTTGTGCCATTTATAACTGGAAGGCGATTAACGGACACGGTCTAACTGCCGACAGACGAACTTCAAACATTCAACAGTAGCGTACCATAAATCTCATTGGCTCCGTCAAACTGGACACACAAATAATGGAAGAAGAACGTCAGATGAGTAAACACTTCGTTTAAATCTAACAAGTAGTTAACATTTCCCGCCATAAATCACTGTCAGTGATTATGCATGCCTGTTAACGAGCAATCTTGAAGAAAATAAACCCATTATTTTAATACGCCTAGTTCGTAATGTCAGTTGGAAACTACTTTTTAGTCACTGACGTGTAGGGACACTTGATTTTCGCGAAATATTTTTGCTTGTTTCAATGCCTCATCGCACATCTGCAGCTCTTACTCGTAGGATGGCTTTTTGACTCTCACGTGCTCGGGGTTCTACCAGAAAATCATATACTCAAGAGGGCGTGGTACATAATTCAACGCTAAAAGCATTAATCTATAACTGTAGGTTTCTTGAAGCCAATTTGCTAAAATTAAACAATGGCAATCCTAGACCATAGTTATAGCCAACGTTTTAAACAAAACTGTTTCCAGTGTTACGAACTTCTGAGGCACAATCTCTGACGCTGGAACCTCGTGCATTTAACTGCGGCGCCAGAGATCACGCGTAATGAATTAGTATTTCTGGATAAATATTTACTAATAACGTTGGCAAATACCATTATCTAGGATTGTCATCGAGTATTTTATCCATATTGGCTTCGAAGAAAGCGTAGAAATCAATTGATGTTTTCAGCGTTTATTTATCTACCACGCGCTCTTAAGGAGTCGAAGAAAGCGTAGAAATCAATTGATGTTTTCAGCGTTTATTTATCTACCACGCGCTTTTAAGGAGTCGAAATAATGTTATTCTAATTGTCTGAGTCAAATGAGAGATGTATCTTCACATAAACATGCTGCCAATAACTATGGCGGGTTCACTGACCTGTAGGCTAGCCTGCATGAATATCTGACTGCTCGCTGACACTGTATAATGTGAACCTGCATTACTTACAATTTTGTAATTGCCTCGGAGACTACCAGGATGTCCCAAATAAGTCGAAGGCTAATTGCTAGGGCCACGAACTTTTCTCGAAAATAATTTTGCCCCAGTTTGTTTCAGTGCCTTCCGTTCACATCTGTAGTTTTGCTTCATGGTTATTGGCAGCGTGTCTTTGTGAAGTGACTTCTCTCATTAGAATGTGTCAGTCACTAGTAGAGGCACGAGTATTTCGTGTATTCATCTAGTAACAGCCTAGACTTCTCTGTTCTATACGTGTACCGGCTGAAGCCGAATATCCAATGGCTTCTAACAGTACAAACGTGTAACACGTGATATCCCCACGACTTGTTTCCTTATTTATAACTGGCTTGCAGTCGTCAAATGTGTGCTAAAACCGCTCTCGTCTAATCACAGAAGGAGGAGTGAAGTATACGTTATTGACATTCAGCGAGATATAGAATCCATACGCGAAATAATCGTGCCTATAACAATGAGGTTACTGAAACACCATTTTTGTGTGATTTTCGGGTAGAACCCCAAGACAAGCGAGAGTTAAAACACCCTATCAACGACCATGGACCAGAGCTGAGGGCGTGCACATTGAAACCAAGAGGTGCATAAGGACTAGAAACCTGACCATTTCGGGGGCTCAACGACCTGACGGATAGACTCCAAAGTTCTGTCTGTGTAGGTCTACGTTGTATCCTAAGCTACTCAGTCATTGGCTGCTGGTCGAGTGAGTGGCCAGTTGTAAATCTGACAAAGTTACGAGGAGGTCCGTGAGTAGGGCCACGATTTTGTCGCGAAAAAGATTTTTGCTCCACTTTGTTTCAGTGTCTCACGTGCACATCGGCAGTTTTGATTCATGGTTATTGGCAGCGTGTCTTTGTTCAGACACGTTTCTCATTTGACTGCACCAATCAGAATAATATTATTGTGACTCCTTTCGTCTGTAATTTGCCAAGGCAAGTGAGGGTAAAATTATCCAATTACTGGCGTTGTAGCGGACCTGTAGACGTGCACATGACGCATCGAAACCAAATGTTGCAAAAATCTTTTCACCATACAATCGTGGCTCTATCCGTGAGTGATTTTATGAAGTTGGTCTGTTAGTGCAGAGTCTTCAGGGACATGGTTAACAATCAGTAGAGACATGCAAAATTCGTGTTATTTTCTGACAGCTGACTAGACTCCAAGTGACTATAGGCCTGTTCGACGTCTCCCGCTGGCCGATATTGTCGTGACTTGCCGCGGAGAATGCTTACACGGTAGAGAGGCCAATCTCTGTAAACACGTAACACACGTAAATGTCAACACACAAAATTCGTAGCCAATTAAATCGCAGATTAAGCTCCGTTATATATAGGAAAGTGAAGTTTAGTCTGCTACCAAATGATAACGCGAATTTTGCATGTCTGTAACAATCAGCGATGCAACAGCGAAAGAAACCCACGGCCTCGTGAGTTCGAAATCTAACTTTTCTCTAATGAACTCGTGACACTAGCCCATATTTTCGATACCTTCAGTAATGATTCGATTACCTTGTTTGAGTGGCGGGGAGCGAGAGGTTGCAATTCAGCATGCATGCTCGTTGTCGCCGCGGGGCGGCAGCCGTTGTAACCGCCTGCGGTCTCCGCGTCATACGCTGGCAGGCCTATTACACGGCTGTTTGGCGCGCTCGCACGACGCTGTGTCCGTATACAGCCGCGCGACGTTTTCCCTCCCTAATACGTCTAGGCAAAGAACCGACACCGACTCCAGTGTTGCCACGCGTACCACCACCAACATGCAGAACACCGGTAGAGACCTGAAAATTTCGCGTTTTCTTTTAGGCTTAAGCTAGAGTACCAGCAACTATAGGTCTGCAGGCGTATCACTAGAGCCATTGATTTTCGGTGAAAAGAAATCTCCGACAATTTGTTTCAATGCCTAATGTGAACACCTGTTTCTCTGCTTCAAGGTCAGTGATTGGAAGTTTTTAACTATAGACGTCTCGGGGTCCTACCAGCAAATCACGGACGTGTGGTGTCGCGGTAACATTGTTCTGGTTGGTGCAGTCAAATGAGCCACGCCTCTGCCACATTATATTCTACCAATAACCTAGAACCAGAGTTTCGGGTGTGCACGTAAGGCATTGCAACAAGTTGTTGCAGAATTCTTTTCGCCAAAAATCACTGGCTCTACCTACCACGTTCATAACTGACCGTTTAATTACTCGACACTTCCTGGAAGTAGCCGAGCCAATAATAAAACAGCTGAATACAAGCCCATTTCACTGTCAGCGAGCAGCTAATAAACAGCTGCTGTCTGCACGATTTCACATATATTCTTGGAAGCTAGCTTACAGGTCAGCGAACCCGCGAATTTTTCCTGTCTCTAAAAATACGTAATTTTAACACTTCGTCAGTTGAGATGTTGGAAAATTACAAAAATCTTTCGTACTACCGTATTTTGCAAAACTCCGTAGTGGTTGAGTCTTGCATGATTGAAGGATGGTTCTGTAGTTTATGGGGGAGTATTAAATAATTAGCTTGTATTTTTGTTTTCGAGCCATAACTAGGGCCACGATTTTGTCGCGAAAAGATTTTTGCCCCACTTCGTTTTAGTGACTCACGTGCACATCGACAGTTCTGTTCCAAGGTTATTGGCAGCGTGTCTATGTTCAGACACGTTTCTCATTTTACTGCACCAATCATAATGAGATTATTGTGAGTCTGTACGTTTATAATTGGCCAAGGCCAGTGAGAGTAAAATCATCCAACCACAGACGATGTAGCAGAGTTGCAGGTGTGCACATGACGCATCGAAACCAAATGTTGCAAAAATCTTTTCGCCATAAAATCGCGGCTCTAGCCATAACATTTATTCACGTTGTATTATTAAAATTTTCTCTTCGACAAGACATACGATATATTCTTGATTAACTGTTTGACATAATTAATAATGGAATCTTTCATTAATTTGCACGGGAATTATAAGTTCACTTTCAAGAATGATTTACAAGTCCAATATACGATGAACATATAACACTATTATGATCGCCAACATTTACCACAAATCTTTTCTATGCCTCAACATCGCCACATTTACCAAAATATTTTTTAAAAAGAAGTGATTGCACAAAATCTAAAAATAAAATTTAGCATCTTAGCTTTCCCCCGTAAAAGACAAATCACAAATATTCAATAGGGGTGCACCAGTAATATATCACTGGCCTATTCAGATGGGAATGCCAATAACAAAAGGACGAGAGATATGGGCATGTTATATTGAAACCTAGCAAACAGTCACTTACCCGGTTATAAATCAGGGTCCCTACTGACCATCCCTACATGCAACGGGTATTTTGTTAGTGCACCACAACTTTATAAGGAGAATGTACGACGCTTTACGTAACTGTAAAGTTAAAACTTTCTTTGTACTTTTAAAATTATTCGTCTGGATAACTTAAGAGTGTTTCTGGTAAACAATAACGAAATTGTTAGAGTCCGGAAAAAAAATTGAGGATTCATTAACCTGTAATCTAGCCTCCAAGAATGTATATCGTATGTTTACTGAGACCCACAATTGTTCATTGACTGCTCTCTTATACAGAGCTACCATATGTGTGGTCCAGCGCTCACTAAGAGGTGTTAAATAAGTCTGCGACAAGTTGCAGAAGTGACACGAACTTACAGCAAGATAAGGTAAGTGGGCTTTACGTCTCGTCGACAGCAAGGTCATAAGAGACTGTGACACAACTTGGTACAATGACAGGATTTGTGAGAGGAGTCGGCCGTTGTTTTGGTTAAGGAACTATCCCAGCATTCGCCTGAGCAATTTCGAGAAACCATGGAAAACCGAAAACCGGATGACCGGAACCGGAAATCGAAGCCGGGTCCTCTCGAATGCAAGTCCAACGTGTTACCGTTGCGCACGAACTTTAAGTTGATTGAATTCTAGCTAGTCCCCAAAACAAACCGCGAATTGACATACGTACGCGAAATCTTCCGGTCCCCATTAACTAGAAAAAAAAAACAGAGTCCGACTTGTAGGCACGCATTATATCGAAACCTAGAAAATTGGCCGCCAGTACACGCGAATTGTCACTGTCCCTGGCTAAAGCGCAAACGCTCAATTTGGCAACACTGGAGTCTCTCGAAGGCCACGACGCTGTGTTTGGTGCGCGCCCAGTTCAGCGTGCTTGGTGCTATCGCACGTTACGCTCGTTAAACTCAACCCCCTCCCCCTCATTAACATATCCCCCATGCTACTACACGTACGGGCATAGTCGTATCTATTGAAAGAGCGCTGGCAACACTGATACAAGGGTCACATTAACAGAGCTTCGCATTCTACCACGACTTACGACATTCCCAGATTCGTCTCTCGAACACCACAATCTAACCAAAGAGCGAGAAGCGAGGTAGCGTGGACGTGTTCAATGGAAGCGGTATTAGCCCAGACCATACGTCATTTGAAACCCCTGTTTTTCGTGAAAAGAATTTTGACCCAGTTTGTTTCAGTGACTTACGTGCACACCTGAAGTTCTGGTTCATGGTTATTGGCAGAGAGCCTACGTGAAGAGCAGTATCTCATTTGACTGAGCCAATTACAATAACGTCCCTGCAACACTACACTTCTGTAATTTGGCAGTAAAATCCCAAGGCTCGTGACAGTTAAAATATCCAATCACTGGCCACGAAGCAGAACTGCAGATGTGCACGTAAGACATCGAAACAAAGTGGGGCGAATTTCTTTTCGCGAAAAACAGGAGTCTTAAAAATCATGATTAGAAATGATATACTACATCGCGAAAAATTGTTGTGCCAACATACCCTTGAAAACACTGTACATAGTTTCCTGCCGCATGTGCGATTCGATGATATACGTCTGATACTCCATAGCTGTCAGTAGACCAACAACAGTCATCAATACTACAATACTGGGATTCCTGTTGGCTCAGTCAAATAGGGTAACAGCCAGTGAGATTTTGATGAACTAAACGTACGTTGAAACCAAGCAAACAGTCAAATTTTCCCGCGATAAACCATCATCTATAATCAAGAGCACGGACATATGATTCTCGCGTAAAGAAATTGTACCATCTTGTTTAAAACCGTACATGCATGTCTACAGCTCTGCTCCGTGGATATTGGCAGCGTGCTTTTGTGCAGAGATGTTTATCATTTGACTGCGGCTATTAGAACTAAACAAGGTTACTGCGACACAGCCCATGTATGTTACTTGCGGGTGGAACCCAAATACGTCTGAGAGTTAAAACAGCCAATAATTGTGCATAAAGCAGAGCTGCACATGCGTACGTATAAGACACCGAACGAAGTTGGTGAAAAATTCTTTTCAAGGAAATCAGGAGTCTCTAACCATGCACACGTGGCATTGACATTCCCGAATGAATCAACCAATGAGAGTATTTTCCTGTTGCAGTGGCGGCTCGAGGGTTGTTACTAGGCAGGGCACAAGTTTCCAAGAAATTTACACTCATGTTAACGCGCAGCCGTATACCAATGACTAGAGATAGGACATTTCGCGAAAAGATTTTTGCAGCACTTTGTTTCAGTGTCCCTAAGTGCGCACTTGCATCTCGGCTTTGTGGTCAGTGATTGGATGCCATAACACCCAGCGTCTTGAGGTTAAACCCGCATACCACAGACGTGATGTGTCGCAGTTATCCATATACTGATTGGCACAGTCAAATCAATAACGACTCTTCACAAAAAACACTCTGTCAAAAATCATGAAGTTGAGCTGCAGGTGTGCACGTAAGGTACTGAAACAAAGTGGGGCAAAAATCTTTTCGCCAAAAATTCCGTCCCTATACCAACGATCATGAAATATATACTGGCTACTTATTATTAGGGCCACGATTTTGTCGCGAAAAGATTTTTGCCCCACTTTGTTTCAGTGTCTCTCGTGCACATCGGCAGCTCTGCTTCATGATTACTGGCAGCGTGTCTTTGTTCATACACGTTGCGCATTTGACTGTGCCAATCAGAATAAGATTATTGTGACTCCGTACTTCTGTAATTTGCCAAGGCAAGCGAGAGTAAAATCATCAAATTACAGACGATGTAGCGGAGCTGCAGATGTGCACATGAAGCATTGAGGCACCTACAGACCAGCGTGTTAGTTGCTGTAGCGACAACTAGCACACAACACTATACAGTTCTCTGCAGCTTGTGCCCTGCCTGGCAACAACCTTCGAGCCACCACTGGTAACTGGAAAATCCGTTACTCACCTCTTGAATACTACTGGCTGGAGATTTACCTGTACCACAGACTAAATAGTAATACAGACGTGAAATGACGGGCGAACTCCGCCGCTTATTGGTTGCCCAAGGCTGTTGATTCCAACTGAGTAAAGCATACTCTGCTTATTTTATGGTTTTGCTTTTATTTGTTTAGTTTTCTTTGACAGTCATTCAATTTGCAACGGAGTACGTCCAAGAACTGAATCCAGTCCCGTGTCTGTTTGGCTCCTGCATGTTACGGCAGGTTTCCTATTGGCCTGGCTGCCGGCTAGCAGGGCAGCCACCTTCCACTGTTTGGCGGTAGGCGTCTCCGCCATGTTGCTGGCCAGGGAAGCCATTTTGCTGGCGTGTGTTACTGAGGTCGCTGTCCTACCGGCTATTTCAGTTCTGTATTCCTAAATATTCTGTGCCTGTACCTACTAGTCCAATAATCTTACGACAATTTGTTTCATTGTTTTACGTGCATATATACAGTTATGACTCATTGGTATTTGCAAAATGTATTATTGCTAGGGACCCCTGTTTTTCGCGAAAAAAAATTTGCCCCACTTTGTTTCAGTGCCTTATGTGAACGTCTGCAGTTCTGCTTCGTGGTTGGTGATTGGATATTTTAACTCTCACGAGCCTTGGGTTTCTACCGGCAAATAACATACGTGTGGCGTTGCTAGAACGTTATTGTAATTGGCTCAGTCAAATGAAAAGACACGCTGCCAATAACCATGAAGCATAATTGCAGATGTGCACGTAAGGCACTGAAACAAACTGGGGCAAAATTCTTTTCGCGAAAAACAGGGGTCCCTAGTTATTGCACAGGCGTGGCTCATTTGACTGTGACAACAGGAACAAGGCTACTGCGACACCACACGTCTGTGATTTGCGGGTAGAACCCCGAGACGCTGAGAGATAAAAATATCCAATCACTGACCATGAAGAAGAGCTGCAGATGTGCACAAAAGTCATTGGATTGTGTACATTCGAACTCTAGTTGTTGTACATTAGTTGCCGTCCTAGCGAGAAGCCAGTTTTACCTCAGATCAGGTACAGACGGTTCGGGATGAAGTAAGCTCTGTCAAACCTTAGTAATTTTTTTCTTCAAGACAACTTTAAGTTCCCTGCCACTTTTTAGCCAAAACAAGTCGTCTCAAGTAACAATCGCAGTGCATAGAGTGCATCATATTCAAAATTAAAAGCCTGAGTTCACAATATGTAATATTTTTAAATTATTATTCTAGGCAACATGTTCTCCAAAAGTGCTCTTTATATCGTGAACCGCCTTTAGCACTGAATTAGTCCCTTGCTTTCATTGAGGTAAGAATAGTCAGGATACGGCGTCTTGTGACGTATTCGTAGCCACTTTTTTAGGTGTCACGATATGGCGCTGAGGCATTTTGAGGTTATTAACTTTTGTGTTTACTCACCTTTAAATAATAACAAACATCTCGGATGTTGATGCAGTTTAGCTATGTAACTAATAACATTATTTAACACTAGTAAACACTAGTTTTTGCTTGAAACTACGGCTTGATTACGAACTTATCACGTAACAACCAATTAATGAACAGGCGGGCGGTCGCCATGATGCGACACCCAAAACAAGGCGGCTTCATGTGTGCCCATACACGTATATAGGCATGGCCACCCCCTGCTTGCTTTACTGCAAACTGTTATTTTGTCACAACTTCATGACGTGCATGGTAAATCGCAATACAACTATACAATTGAAATATTCGCGAAATCCTCTGGTCCCTACTCGGTTCACACCTTCGGAGAGACAAAAAATACGACGACATCAAACATTTGATTACAAACGTTGTGTAGCATTCGTCGCCCTCTTCGCTTGCCCAAGCAAAAACGGGACACGCTAGCGCGGGGAAAAAAGTTAGGAAGAGACCAGCGTGACTGATTAAAAGGGAACGCATTCCACACGCCACTTCACACAATGGACCTCTTTCATTACATGGTAAAAACTTGTTTGCCGCGCTGTGCCATCCTGCCCACGATGGCCTTACCAGCGAACCACTTTCAGAGAACTATTCAGTCCTTGTATCACTTATAGTACATGGTCTAGTCTTGGTATGTTGGCGCTAATATTCGCAGCTATGAAAACAGTAACGTGCGGTGAGTGGTTGCAAAGTAGGCAGGTGTTTGACCGGTGCTGTACGCACACTCTCGATACAAGAGCCACCGCGTAGCAGGAGAAACTCGGAAAATTTAATGGCGCCTGGCAAATACAGACAGGAAGAATTCGCGCCTTCACTGACCTGTAAACTAGCCTTCAATAATATTATATGTTCACTGAAGTAGACAACGCCTGATCATCGGCTGCTCACTGATACAACGATACCGATACTTTTTCAGTATGCGTGCATTTAGTTGATTGATTATTGGCCCTTTGCCCTCTAGGTGTCAAATAAGTAGAGCCACGATTTTATGGCGAAAAGATTTTTGCAACATTTGGTTTCGATGCGTCATGTGCACACCTGCAGCTCTGCTACATCGTCTGTGATTGGATGATTTTACTCTTACTGGCCTTGGCAAATTATAGACGTACAGACTCACAATAATCTTATTCTGATTGGTGCAGTCAAATGAGAAACGTGTCTGAACATAGACACGCTGCCAATAACCTTGAAACAGAACTGCCGATGTGCACGAGAGACACTGAAACAAAGTGGGGCAAAAATCTTTTCGCGACAAAATTGTGGCCCTACAAATAAGTCTAGAGCCAATCGAACTTAGAGTTATTAAAATTCACAGGCCTTCGCGACCGTTGCTGAAGCTTCTAGACTTCTGGATTGTAGGCGATGTTGTCGCATTTCTTCCCGACGTTTCGGTGGACATTGCAGCCCCCATCTTCAGGGTGAAGTCGCAGTCAGTATTTCAAGGGATCCTCAGCAATGATTGTACACAACTCAGCAGGTTTCTGTGTGCAACTGTTAGACTGGTACGTGCAGTTACTGTCTCCAACCAGCGGCGTGCAAGAAGCAAGGTACGAACTCTGCTACCTGAATCGTCGCAATATGTTTTTATTGGTTGGGACTGTCAGGCATGTTAACGGCATTTAATTATAGTATAGACGGCTCCAATACCGCTTCCCTTGTAACACGACCACGCATCGCTACTGGTCGTCAGTAGTAGCTCTTACAGTAACATATACTGCTGCTACAACTTTACCCTGAAGATGGTGGCCACAATGTCTTCCGTAACGTCTGGAGGGGATGGGGGGAGTTGCGCAGTGGCTAAAGCACTTGTCTCCTACCAATGCGATGAGGGGTCGATTTTCGGCGGCGGTCGGTCCACGTATTTTTTCATGTGGGAATCGTGCCGTATAATGTCGCTGGTTGGAGGGTTTTCTCGGGGGTCTCCAGTTTTCCCCTCATCCTTCCATTCCGGTGCTGCTCCATACTCGTATCGTATCACTCCTCACCAGCGCTAAAGGTCTAGATGTTGAGTACTGACCAAAATTCCTTTGCTTCCGAAACGTCGGGAAGAAGAGCAATAGCTACGCGGTTATAACCTAGAAGCCTAGAACCTTCGTACTTTGTTAGAATGTTAGCTCACCGACTAAAAGAATACACGAATTTTCAAATTGCCTACTGATACACTATGCTTAAGTTGCAAAATCAACTGAAATGCGCCCATATTTGAAATCTATGTTCTGCTGAAATTCCTTCGTGAAATGTTCCTTTCCCTGCGAATATAGAGTAATCTAGCCTGCTTGAGGACAAGTTTCCCCGCTGCGCAGCACCGCGCTGCCCAGGTGTGTCCCGGGCACAGGCGGGGTCCCGGCCTCTTCGGGGGCATACAAGCACATTGAGCATTCTTCGCGGCTGCGCACAATGGGCGGAAGGCGGAACCATGTCACCTTCGTACGACCCGCAGCGGCTCTGCACACAGAACAAATTGCTAGCTGGAGGCCGCTCGCGCAATTGCATACATCGCTGCCCCACTTTACTGCACAATATGGGACGCCTGATTTTCGCGAAAGATTTCTGCGTCAAATTGTTTCAATACCTAACACATCTGCAGCACAGTTTCATAATTGAAGTGTGTGAGACAGACAATGACAACCCACTACACATCATAATTGAGTTACGCATATGTAAATGTACGGCAAAATGTAACCCTAAAATGCTATTTACGTCATTAGTGTATACAATTAATATTTATTTCCAACTACTATATTTGGAGATTATGGTGTTTCGCGAAATCTTTTGTGCCAATATACCCTTGAAAACACTGTGGTTTCTTGCGACATATATGACTGAGTTATATGTCTGACACAACGTAGCTGTCAGGCATCAAATATTACAACAGTGCGATTATTTTTGGATTAGTCAAATAGGGCAACAGCTCTACGCACAAGCGAAAGCCAGTCATCTTTTCATAATCTGAACGTACGTAGAAACCCTGCAAACTGTCGAGTTTTTCCGCGATAAACCATCATTACAGCTGCGTCGATTTTGCGGATACACCTGGCAGCAGCCTAACTTTCTACGGCTACAATCGATTATTCAGTGGCGTATAAAATTACTAAGGCCCGGTAGTTTTCGCGAAAAGATTTTTGCCCCACTTTGTTTCATTGTCTTACGTGTACACCTGCAGCTCAACTTCGTGGCTATTGACAGAGTGTTTTTGTGCAGAGTCGTTATTCATTTGACTGTACCAATCAGTACGTGGATAATTGTGACAGTTACGGCATCGAACCACTGACCACAAAGCAGAGATGCAGATGCGCAAGTAAGGCACTGAAACAAAGTGCTGCAAAAATCTTTCAGCGAAAACTACCCGGCCCTAAACATTACAAGAGGGTAGCAAGCGATAGTCGTACGAATTATTTCCTTATTTGATACTGGCTCGCAGCAGTACAGGCGTTTCGTAACAGCTGCCAGCTAATCACAGACGTGACATTGAAGTATACGAAACTGACGTCCAACCTGAACTGAAATGTATCTGCGAAATTGACGTACCTCTAACCATCATCTCTATCCCCCACATGTACCTCGAAGAGCATTGAAACAAGTTTATGCAATTTTTTTTAACAGAATCATTTTATGAAAGTCTCCGCCAACCCATTTTTCTTCTGACACGCAGGTCTGCAGCAGTTGCAGTTAATTCGTTAGTAATCACAAAATATTCAGTAGTCAGTATATCTTTCATGATCGTTGGCCTACCGGATGTTCATCAGGACTGTCCATTTCTGCACGAAAAAAAAAAAAAAAAAAAACTGCGGCAGCTACAAAATATTTTGTGGGTATTCACCCTGCAAAATTCATTTTGTGTTCATCACAAAAACATTTTGCTGTCACCTTTAATATTTTGTGGATTATTTTATAGATACATACTACGAAATAATTTTGCAGGGAAGACTTCCTACATCATGTTTCTCTCAGTGTGCGAACTTACAGCACGGTCTGCCAGTAAACACATGACCGCTGCTAGCATCATATTTGAAATAAGACCATCCTTAACAGTTTTACAATGATTTTGATAATATTGAAAAAACTGATTCTGAAGAATTGCTACATTGTTTTGGCACTTGTGTATATATGTACATATTTATATCCAAAATTTTGTACCAATAAAACCCATTGTTTGTTTACAATTTTGCACCCTAGGTCAAGTATCAAAAATTATTTTATGAAAACAGGCCAAACTCACCTGACATACTTTTTTTTTTTCGAGCAAACTGTGCGTTATATTAGTATAACTGCAAACATACGCGAATTTTATCAAAGCATTTTGTTCAAGATAATTTTAGTTATTTACACCAAAATGAATCATACTATCGTGGCCTTAAGAGCTTGTTCCTGAGTTTTTTTTTCAGACTGGTGCCATAACTCAAATATTTTTTAACCAAAAGTTTTGAAAAAATTTTAGTTAATGTGCAATAACACGATGCACAATACTGTGGACGCGTTTTTTAAAATAATGTACCATTCGCCAACAAAAAATAATTTCCTTTATTTTTGCTTATTTTCACGACGAAAACGTGGTACTTTGGGTAATGAAATCTAAAAAAAAAAAAAAAAAAAAAACGTTCCGTATAATTGTACAAAATAATTCCGCTACAAATTATAACATATAAGTGTCAAAACTGTGCAGCGAAATTTTGATATGAGTATTAGGTAGCAATAAAAAAAAATATTTTCAAAATCACTGCAAAACTCCGTAACAAGGCCTATAACTCGAGAGTCACCCACCGCTCAGTCATCTTGTGACACAGCTTACAAAAAGCCGCTGATAGTCTCTACGAATGTGCCACAAGTGCACCGGAAGACGTTATCTGCAACATCTGACAGCTCGAGGAGTGACTATTCAGTTTCACTAGTAACAGCCAAGCAATACGACTTTTGTTTTGCCAGGCGGCTATTCAACTTTGGTACTTCTTAATTTTCGACCTAAAGATACAAGCGAGCTTGTGTTTCATACACTCACGTTCATGTATTATTTGTACGGATCTGAAAAATTCTCGTTTTCTTTTAGATACAGGCAAGAACTAAAAAATACAGTAGGGCTTATATCCCCTTCGCAACTGGCCTTGACTTATTTAACACCTCCTGGAGGTTGGTGAGCCAATAATAAATAACCAATTAAATAAAGACCCCAATCATGTGACACGGCTGTGTTAGCGAGCAGCCAATGGGCAGTTGTCTACTTGCATACATAGGTATTCTTGGTCTGAGAACTCGCGAATTTTTCCCCGCCTGTAATTATTTGGGAAAGGAAAAATTCACGAAATCAGTGACTTACATGTTACAATCCACTCTCCTATACGTACCTAAGACGAGTCTCTTCGTTCTTCGGCTGCTGTTACAGTCAGTAGTAGGTCACTGAGAAAATTGTCGAGGCTTAAATATACACGTGATTCAAACAATAAGATGGTTTCAAAGTACATCAAACATTTAGGAATTTCACATGTTAGACATATGTTAAGCATTCATGAGAACAAATAAGCTCTGAGCGTCAATTTAATTATCCGTGCACACAAGTTTTGAAACAGGTCCCACGACGATTTCAATAAATTTCCCCGTCTTTATTTTACGAAGTTAACGATAAAACAGCCTTGCCTTTCAAATTCAATTACAATAAGCCTGAGTCTTTCGAATTAACAGTGTTGTCGCGCGTCACGTGTATTCTTTCTTGCGCAAATCCGATAAATATGTTCCCAAGATGTATACGCAAAAGAAAAACACGAACGCCATTATATGATTACATATTCCTTAAAATACGAGATGCCAATTATAAACATAATTTTGCAAATCCCTTAACACCACTAAACTGAAAGATAAGTACTGTTGCAAGTACCAGACGACTGAAAAAAAAAACATTCTAGTTTGCCTGTCAGTGCTATCTGAATTGTTCCCACAAGTAACAATATTTTATGTTGAAGGAGCATAGCCCAATTTTCTTTCACAAATCATACTGTTACTTCTACAGAACATATTGTTGTGTTAACAGCCCTGATAATACCGACAACCAAAATTGACTGTGGTCCCTAGTTTAACAGAAGCACGGTTACATACAACAATACTTTTCTTTCAGTGGCTGTTTATTCAGACTTTTTTTTATATCAACCTGATTTCAAATGTGGTAGTTTCACATTAGTGATCTAGAACAATTCGTGAAAATATTTAAACAAAAGCTAGACACTTCACGGATGACTTCTAGCCAATAACTGACCTACAAGTAACCAACAACAAAACTTCGTCCTGCCTGGTCTAGGATGAGATTGGCTACTCACTAGGGCAGCGGCCAATGAGCAGACTGCTAATATAATGTTCGAAAATAAGGTAAGGTAAGTGGGCTTTACGTCTCTTCGACAGCGAGGTCATCAGAGACGGTGACACACAACTCGGTACAATGACAGGAGATGGGGGAAGAGTCGGCCATGGCCTTTGTTAAGACAACATCCCAGGCGCAGTGTTCCCAGGAGCAATTCCGGGAAACCCTGGTAACCCGAACTCAGCATGACCGGAGTCGGGAGTGCTCCCGAATGCGAGACCAACGTGCTACCGCGGTAGCGCCACGTCGCTCGGTTCGCAAATAAATAGTACAGTGGAGTCTAGCCTGCGGATCACTGAACCCGCACGTTTTCCTGTTGCTAATTATTATAGATCGGAAGTTTTCGCGAAAAAATTTTTGCACCAGCAGTTCTACTTCATGGTTGTTGACTGTGTATTTGTTCAGAGTCGTCTTTCATTTGACTGTGTCAACAAGAAGAAGGTTAACTGCGACACCTCACGTCTGTGAATTGTGGGCACAAAACATAGACGCTGGGAGCAAAAACAGCCAATCATTAACCACGAAGCAGAGCTGCAGATGTGCACGTAAATGCAATGAAACAAATTGGTACAAAAATCTTCATGCGAAAACTGAATGTCCCTACTAGTTATTAGTATAGCCTGTCTCATAAATTAAATCTACTTTTTGACAGTTGTGTGGGCATTTATTTTTTGAGTTGTATCCATTAAATAAGCAGTGTTTTCTTCTGCCACAAGTAACTTTTGCACAAACACACTTAGCTGGGTCTCAAACTGTGCAATTTATCAATATTAAAAGTAATTTCCTGCAGAAATTGGTACACACGATAGCCTTCAAAACTGTCAAAAGATGGAATTCTTTCGTGAGACATACTACAATTCACTGACTTCCCAGTATTCACCCGAATACACTCCGTAATGTTATTGGTAGTCACTTGAAAAATTCACGGGTCATTGACCTGTAGGCTAGCCCCCAAGAATATATGTGTTCTCAAGCAGACAACAGCTGTTCATTGGCTGCTCGCTGACAGTGAAACAACATGATTCTGCTTCAATTTACTAGCTTCTTTATTATTGGCTCAACGCGCTCCAGGAGGAGCCAAATAAAGCAAGAGCCAATTGAGAAAGTGATATGAACTTATAGTTGTTTGAATTCTTGTTTGTGTCCAAAAGAAAACGCTGATTTTTCAGGTTCCTAGGTATTGGTTCCGACGCACCACACAAAATGCCGGACAACAGAAGAAGACAAGATGACCACACAGTAACTTGGAGTATATCTGCTGTCTGTTAACAATGCGAAATGTGCACGTGTCTTAATAATTTAACTTAGTGGCTCGGGTTCGACGCGAGAGAATACTCGGGAAGACTGCCTCGCGACAGTCACAAGGACACAAGTTGTAACCGCTTGTTCACATGCTCCGTTCCGAACCTGCTTGCTTGCATCAGTTAACCTCTCTTTCTAAATAAAGAATGACCCCGTCGTAAATCTGCCCTCGCGCCATCTTCCAGAGATATTTCTCCGCCGAGGGTTTAAAACGGGAATAAACGTGTAAGGCCGCGCGGGTAAAATTAGAACGGCTATGTTTCTCAAGGTCCCGGCCGTGTATTGCACTTACGCCTTCCCATCTTTCGTTTTGCTGACCAAAACACTTACGCTGTTTGCTCGGAACAACTTTACGAAATGGCTAAAAATAACGCGATCGGCGTAAGTTAACGGGAAGTCACGCCCCCGTCATCCCCTTTCTCAACCTCCAAAGACGCCACTCTTGCATTATTGATTCATACGTAGCGCCAGTTTTATCAGTAATACCAACATGGTTTCGGGGCCGCGGTGGCCGAGTGGTCAGACCATTCGCCTCCCACCAAGGCGATCCGGGTTCGATTCCCGGCGGGGTCGGACCCCGGATTTTCTTCTCCATACTCACCTCATGTCACCCCTCACCGGCGCTAAAGACCTAGATGTTAAGTGCTGACCAAAATATCTCACTCACCAACATGGTTTCAACATTGCACCATTAAGATACCCGTGGTACAAGTGTTAACACAACCAGCGTGGTAAACGTACAGATGGAGCATAAGGCCATGGCGAGGCGTATGAGGCCATGAGACTGAAGGGGGAGGACCCCATCCGCCATATTGGTAACTGAAAAGTGTTGTTTATTACCATAGCAACTAATTTAATGCGACTGTGGGTTGGCCAACCATAACCTCGTTTCTCAATACATCTACAGGAACAGCTGATTGCACTCCGCCATATTGCAACCTGAATTAACAAAGTCAGCTTGGCCTCAGTATCGGCTGCTAATGCTCCATCTGTTCTTTTCACTCATCTCTGGCGTGGTATATATAGGTGGTTTTGGATAAAGTAAGCACTTTTCAAATCCTAGTTACTTTATTCTTTTTAGATAATTTTGATTTTCCTGCTACTTTTCAACATAAACAAATCAACGTAAGTTAACGTTTGAAGTCACCATATAGTATAAATATTTTTAATTATTATTCTAGACAAAGTGATCTTAAAGAAGTCCCTCAATAGCGAACCACCCACGGGTTATTACTAAAACAAAATGCGAGGATCCTTGCGTAATTCATCAGTTTTCGAGAATACTATTAAATTAAACTTTCCTAACTAGCCTTCGCTCAGGCACAGACCTGGGTGTTCGTGCTAAAAAATTTTCCTCGAGATTTTGAGAGAACAGTAACATAAAGAGTACCTAGAGTACGTGCGATTTTAAAGTGAATATAATGATCTTAAATCTAAAAAAAATCATATATGACATTCATGAAGCCATTTTAAAATACAATTATCTGACGTTATCGCAGTTTTAAAAATCAAATGTCTTGGCATTCTGAATATTGGTTCATCTGCGACAAGGAGTTCTGACTTTTTTTTTATTTAAATACTGGAGAACTGCATAACCAATTTCAATGAAATTGTTTTCGCGCCATTCCAACGGCGAGAAAAAGTATTTCGGGGACAACCTAACGTATAAGTGTTATTCAAATTTGAGTTACTAGAATTTAAATACGTACTTCCCATAGTTCTCTTTTTTTGTTAATTTAAAATAATTTTCCTCCAAGGCTCTACTTATTATTTATTATTATTTCATGTCACAACAAAAATCATCTGTACAGAAATGTTGAAACTGTAGAAAAAATATTCCGCACTTATGAAAGGATATTAATCGTTCCATATTTTGTATGTGTGCCTAATAGGGCCTACTGTTCAACTAAAAGGCCTGCACAAAATTTGTAATAATATTTTTGTAGCAAAGAAACAGTTTACATATTAAAGTTTTTCGCAGTTTCCGTACGTGTCAAAATTTATAATTTACTGTATTCTGTACTTATCCCCCCCCCCCCCAAAAAAAAACTCGCCTACAGAAGGAAAAAATTCACGGTAAATAAATATTCCGCGAAGCATTTAATGAATTTTGTAACAATATTCGTCGAAATGTTACAGTATTTAAAAAACAAAATCAGAAAATAAGATATGTACAATTTCCACAAAATTATTTAAAACACAAAATCATTCCCAAGGGTATTAATCTGATACATTTCATGACGTTACCTTGATAGCAACTATATTCGCTTAGGTGTACCATAGTTCTATAGCGCAGTTTGTTTTTACTATTGATAGGTAGAGACACTGGTAAATCGTGGGAAAAGTTGATTGTTTGCTAGGCTCCAACATGCTGTGTATGTCACTGAAAGTTTTGCATCTACATTGGCCATCGTTTATATGAAGCGCTGTGTCCCTCTTCAACAGACCCAATTAGAACGGTACAGTTTTAACACGGAACGTGTGTGATTTGCCAGAGAACTGTTCACACGTGCCACGATTGAGGTACTACAATTTATTGGAGACTATGTTAAATATTTTCGCGATTTTCCAGTGTCTCTATTGATAGGTACAGAAAACACTACAATTTTGACTACGAGGTGTTATTGCAGCGCTAAAAATTGTTTATCCAGTAGGGGCCGGAAAATTTCCCGGTTTCAATGACCCGCTTGCTAGAATCCAATGTGCTATGCATATTCTAGTCGCTTCTAGTCGTTCATTGTCTGTTGTTCCACTGAGCAGCAGCTAGTAAACAAATGGTCGGGGATTGAGTATTGGACAGTGCATTCATTCTAACATGCAGGTCATTGAATCCGCGGAATTTTCCGGCCCCTATTATCGGACGAAAATTATCGCTGCTGACATGATTAGTTACCGTACAAATATGCCGTGGTAGTAAATGTTAGGACGTCCCCTTTTCGCAAGAAAATTTTTTGAATCCGTTTGTTTGAATGCCTCACTTGCACATCTGCAGCTCTGCTTCATGTTCCGAGACTGGACGTCTTAGTCTTATCAACAAATAACAGACCTATGGAGTCGCAGTAACCTTATTCTGATTGGTTGAGTCCAATGAGAGACGTCTCTTCACAAAGACCAATAACTATGGAGCAGAGTTGCATACAGCACGTAAGGCATTGAAACAAGTTGGAGGAAAAATATTTTCGCAAATATCAGGTGTCCCTACCCAAATAGCAAACATCAACACTAGTCCACTTGTGCAAATCTGATCGTAATAAGTAGCCCACAGGGAGTAAACATTCGGAATGCACCCGTGACCACATGTGGCATATATGATGCATAATGTAATCACCCACACGTTAACCACAAGTGTACCACAAGCATTCCTATTATACTCAGATGTTTCTGGGTCAATTTGCTAAGTCAGCTTATGGACCGTATACTGAAATATGTCAGTCATTTTAAACTAAGTTGCCAACATTAAAATTATTTCAGTATAACTACAAACATATTTACTGACATGGCCTCATAAACCAGAATTCCAGCAAAAGTAGACGGTCATACTAGCGAACGTTGGCCAACTGAAAAATGATTGTATTTGCTACTAGGGTATAGTAATTGTATAGAATAAGTATAGGTATGTAGTAGGGCATGGAGGGAGGGAAATATGGCTTAACCCTCGTCGATAGCAATATCATTAGAACGGGAATCAGTGTCTCACACAGAAAGAAAACTGGGAATGAATCGGCCATGGACCATAGTGCAGCAATGTCATCACAACACCTATCTGCCTGCAACGATTTTGGAAATTAACAAAAAAAAACTAAATCAGAACAGCCGGACAACGAACCGAACATGGATACTTCCGAATAGGAATACACGCTAGCCTATATGTTACGAGTTGGCCACTTCACTTACATTACAGAGTGAAAATTCAACGAGTAAGTATAAAATTGTTTAACTTACACTTGTACTCACTAGTACAGGTGATTCGGAATAAAGTGAGCATTAAAAATGTAACCTTTGAAAAATGTCACCAGTCATTGCCGCATTGAATTCAACATTAACAATAGTTGTCTTACTGCTTGTATGGTTGGCAGCGAATTACTGAGTATAGTTCCGTGTATTTTCCTATTTTAATACAGCAGTACTGTAATAAAATGAACTTTAACCGACATACTCGTATTTTATATGTCAAGTTGTAGGTTCCTACAGACCGCACAATTTATCTAATACGCGCAAACATCCCAGACAGGTAAGGCGTTTCCCGTCGTTAGATGTTAAAGGCATGATCTCCCGTTTCTTTCAAACAATTGCAAATACCTCAAATATTTGTTAACAAAATGTTTTGAAAAAATTTGAGACAGTGTACAGTCATACGATACACAATTTTACCAGACCGTTTTTTTTTAAATAATGTACCATTTGCGAGAAAAAAATTATTTTGCTTCATTTTGGCTTATTTTCAAAACAAAATGTCTACTATTTCAGGGGCAAAAATCTAAAAATTAGTTTGGTGTATTGCAACAGAAAAATTCATAGAAAAACGTTGATATATAAGCGTTAAAATTGCCAAAGGATTTTCTGATATATGTATTAATTTGCGTTACACACGAGACGTAGTTAGCGCTAGGCCATGACCAACACCAGCTAACTTCCAAGAATTCAATCTGCCTGTGGGTTGCCTCTGATAGACCTTTGTGTGTAAATCTAGACAGCTAAAGTAGGCCTTCAAGCGACGCTCCAAAAGCCAACCAACGAGAATGAAGAGGCAAGGCTATCAACATAAAGACTTGATTGAATTAACGCAGCCGGGAGCCACGTGCCAACACGACGTCTGGCAAGAGCAGGAAAACCTTATGAGCTAGCTAGTAAGTTATGTGGAGAACAAACTCGTGGCAGGAACAAAACAAATGTTAGACAAAATAGCTTAATAAATTAAACAATATTGCACGAGGTGGGTGTCCGAGGGCTAGGGCAACGTCCCCGGATGCATGATTTACTGCTGGGCGCCCGTATAGCCTGTTCACAAAAAAAAGTGAGCACTGCATAAGTTATTATTTCAGTCGTTTTACAGTTATCTTTATTATTATTAATGTAAAAACTTCCTAGAAACTAAAAAACAAAGTAAACGTTCCACCACTTCCAAAACTTAACATCTTAGGCCCCAATAAAATACAGATTTTGGTAAATATAAAAGTTGGAGAGTGCTCAGTTTAAAATGAACAGTCTATAGGCATCCTCTTACCTCGTAGGATCACATGGAATGGGGCGTCGGAATGATGGGAGGGGGAAACGGGAGATCCCTGAGATAACCCGCGACCACTGAAACCGTCTGGAACGATTCCTACACGTAAAAAATCTAGGGACTGACAACGTCGGGGATCGAACACGGATCGCGTTGGATGGAGGGGGAGGGGGGGTGGTCTGACTAATCGGCCACAGCAAACCCTTGTAGTAGTTTAATAGTGCGTGGCAAATAAATTAAAACTCTGAAAGCATTAATAAAAGACAACGGGCATTGACTTTAGCTTAAAAAAAATAATTTTGAGAATAGTTTCCGTTCCCTTTGAGAGGAAATTATTTACGTGGTATTATTAAAAGTTATGGGATTGTTTTTATTACGTTTGAAGCACGGGAACTGTGACTGCGATAAGTCGAACATAACACGACAGTCAAACACCTCGTCGCCTCCAGGCGCGGAGGACTAAACTAGCGTACAGTGTTGTTGGTAGAATGTGTTTTTCAACGGGACTTCCAGCGATGACCCTGATACTCCTTTTTCTAGAAAGTACGTAATAAAGTTCTATGCAGGTGAATATGATTTCGTTTAAAGATTACGGATGATATTTTCTCAGCTACAACAACGCGAAAAAAAAAATAATTTTTTAGCACTTTTGATAACTTTGGTAATCACGAGTTTAACTAGCGGACGGCATTTATAAAACTATAGGGACGCAGTTGGAAGTTTCTTCTTTTCGTAGATAAAAGCATTGAACAATTTTAATAATTATTCATGTAAAAATACGTCCAGTTCCACACCACAGCATTTCTCAAGCGCCAGGCGCAGTAACACTTAACGATAGTAGGCCTACGTGTAAGGTTTTTTCCTTACATATAATAATTCCACACCAAGATGTTATTCACAAGAAATGCTATCATTAGAGACCGGAAGTTTTCGCGAGAATATTTTTGCACAGTTTGTTTCAATGACTTGCGTGGTCATCCGCAGCTGTGCTTCTTGGTTATCGGTAGAGACATGAACTTTTCGCGAAAAGAAATTTGTCTCACTTTGTGTCAGTGACTTGTGTGCACGTCTGCAGACTTGCTTCACGGTCAGAGATTGGATGTTTTGACATTCGTGTGTCGTGGGGTTTTACACGCAAATCACAGACGTGTGGTGTTACAGTAACCTTATTGTGATTGGTACAGTCAAATGAGAAACGTCACA
>PNEQ01095763.1:0-10474 GCA_003012365.1 Medauroidea extradentata | reverse complement strand
GCAGCGTGTCTTCGCGCAGAAGCGTCACTTACTGGACTGTACCAATCAGAACAAGGTTAACTGGGACACTACACGCTTGTGATTTGCGGGTAGAACTCAAAGACGTAGGGGGTTAAAACATCCAATCACTGACCACGAAGCAGAGATGCAGGTATGCACATGAGACACTGAAAAACAAAGTGAGGTAGAAATCTTTCCGCGAAAACTTCCTGTCCCTATAGCTATCACTGATTGGTAGAGGCACGATTATTTCGCGTATTGATTCTAGGTCAGGTTGAACGTCAATAACGTATGCTTCACTCCTCTTTCTGTGATTAGAAGAGAGCTGTTTTAACTAGTGTCCGTTGGTTGCTCGCTGACACATCATCACAAATCATAACGCGAAATTTGCATGTTCTTACTAATTACCTGTTCCGTGGCTATACTGCCCAGTGATATACTCAATTTCGCGAAACTTTTTAATACATTTTGACAGCTATTTCGACAATTAATGTCCCCGTTACGTAATATCTGTCATACAAGACAACATTTACAGTACAAAATGGTGGTATGGGCGTCTCAAGTTAATTTTAGAATCAAGAATGCCGACTGACGTAGAATCAAACACAAAACTAAAAAAGCACGTGCCACCAGAACGACCAAATTTTACTGAATTTATGCGGAACAATCTATACGTATGGCTAGATAGTATGCAAATTTCGCGTTACCATTAAAAAACGGACTGGACTCCTAGTTACTGTGCGTACTCACATGATTTCTACGGTTCTTGTGGCGCGCCTGAAGGACGTTTGCAACCAATGATTTGGATAAGAGACCCGGAAATTTTGTGAATTTATTTGCGAGGGCATTATATTTCAAACTCATGTATACGTTAATTATTTTAACTGAAACTCCTTCAGGACTGTGAAAAATTAAGCAGAACTGTATGAAAACACGACTCCCGCGCTATCTTGTCACATGTACAACTCGCCACTCACTGGAGCTGCAGCTTATGAACAAGTAGCTGAAGACAAATTGTATACAGGACTGTGGAGTCCAGCAGGCTATTGTCGTTGACCCATGAAATTTACGGGTCTCTATCTATGATGGTTATAGAAGATGGTTTATAGCGGGGAAATCTGACTGTTTGCTGGGTTTCAAAGCACGTTCAGCTTATGAAAAAATTACTGGCCTTCGCATGTAAGCAGAGCTCTTACCCTATTTGACTAATTCAATAAACACCCCGCTATTTGATGCCTATTATTTGTCTGCATACAGCTACGTAGTGTCAGACGAACATCTCCCGATCATACATGTCGCAAAAAAACCATAGTATTTCGAAGGGTACGTTGGCACAAACATTTTTCGTGACTCATCCTGTGTATTTTAAGTTCTTAAGTGATTCAAGGTAAACAGAATAATGGAAAAACAAGTATTTCCAACAACACTTGATGTGCACCACATTCACGCCGGACTTTCACTTTCACGTAAGAAGGGATACATTATAATAGCACTTATCACGATCGCCTCACTTTATACTTGCGTTCACTTTCACATAACGAAAAGCTGGGGAATTTTAAGCTTTTAAGTTAAAGTGGTACGTGAACGAAGGGCACGTGATCCTATCGGCCAGCCACTTCTCGGAAGAATTAATGTCTTCTGTTGTGTCATGTAATTAATGTCTATACTAGAGGACGCAAAAATTCGTGGGTTTCCTGACTTGTAGGCTAGTCTCTTCTAATACCTGTGTACTGAAGCAGGCAACAGATGCTTATTGGCTGCTCGCTGATACAGTGATACCACATGAGTGGGTCTGCATTTAGTTGATTCTTTATTATTGGCTCAGCGCCCTCCAGGATGTGTCAAGTAAGTGAGTCTCAAGCCAATTACGGAAGTGACACAAATCTACAGTTGCTAGAATTCTAGCTTATGCCTAAAAGTAAACGGGAATCTATCTGGTCCCTACCCATACTCGACGAATAATTTTCCCACAATTTTCAATGCGTGATTACGGTTTACGTGAAGGATCGTAATATGGCACCACAATCGATCACGTCTTACGTACATGTGAACGTGCTCAAGTGGTAAGTGATAAGTAGAGCTGGTGATTTTTGGTGAAAATATATGCAACATTTTGTTCAATGTCTCATATGCACATCCGCAGCTCTGCATCGTGGTCAGTGATTGGTTGTTTTAAACTCTCAGCGTCTTGGAGATCTAACAGCAAATCACAGACGTGTGGAGTCGCAGTAACAATTATTCTCATTGGCACAGTCAAATTAGTGACGCATTTGCATAAATATACTTTGTCAGTAGCCACGAAGCAGAGATGCAGATGTGAGCTTTACTCATTGATACATAGGGCCCGGTAGTTTTCGCGAAAAAGATTTTTGCCCCACTTTGCTTCAGTGTCTTACGTGCACACCTGCAGCTCAACTTCATGGCTATTGACAGAGTGTTTTTATGAAGGATCGTTATTCATTAGACTGTGCCAATCAGAACACAGATTACTGCCACACATCACGTCTGTGATTTGCGGGTTTAACCTCCAGACGTTGTATGTTTAGGCATCCAATCACAGACCACAAAGCAGAGATGCAGGTGCGCACGTAAGGCACTGAAACAAAGTGGTGCAAAAATCTTTTCGCGAAAATTATCAGGCCCTATTGATACAAAATCTTGCATAATTCTTTTCACCAAAAATCACCAGTTCTAATGATAAGTACAGATGATGGTTTATCGCGGGAAATCTTGACTGTTGACTGGGTTTCAATGAACGTTTAGCTTACCAAAATATTACTGGCTTTCGCTTGTACGTGGAGCTGTTACCCTATTTAACTGAGCCAATAATAATCCTTAGAGACAGGAAATTTCGCGAAAAGATTTTTGCAGCACTTTGTTTCAGTGCCTTACGTGCACACCTGGATCTCTGCTTTGTGGTCAGTGATTGGATGTCGTAACACTCAGCGTCTGAGGTTAAACTCGCAAATCACAGACGTGATGTGTCGCAGTTATCCGTGTACTGATTGATTGGCACAGTCAAATGAATAACGACTCTGCACAAAAACACTCTGCACAGTAGCCATGAATTTGAGCTGCATGTGTGCACGTAAGGCACTGAAACAAAGTGGGGCAAAAATCTTTTTACCAAAAATTCCTGTCCCTAATAATCCTGATATTGGAATACTTGATGCCTGTTATTGGTCGGCAGACAGCTACGTTGTGGCAAAAAAACTACAGCGTTTCCAAGGGTATGTTGGCGCAAAATATTTTCGCGAAACACCACCATCTCTAATGATAAGTTAAAGTGAAGTCGTCCGACGAAAAAGGGACTGAGAGTCCAATTTGGCCACTATGTGTCACGTCGTGGAACGTTCCTGGTTGGTTGACCTTCATTCCGGCGTGAAAGGCGCGATTTTCCGCCAATAATGTTGACGGGCGCGTTGTGGCTTCGCTTTTACGTTCCTGGCTGTTCTGCGCCTGCACACGGAGCGCGTGAGCCCGTGACGCAACCTCCGGCGTGACGCTCCCCAGACGTCTTGTCTCGCCGCCTCGCCAACGCCCGTCGTTGCGCACTTGCTGAGCAAATACCCGCCCTATTTTTAAAACTCTTCCACGGCAACGGCCGGACATACGCTCTGGGACACTGGCCGGCCCTCGGGTCGACGTCCACAGTCATACAAGCACGGGGTGGCTATGTCGTGTACTGCGCACGCCAAACATCTGAAACCATGGAGTTACGACGTTGTTCTACGAAATATTGGGCACATGGACATTACGAACCCAAAACATTTTATGTCCACAGCCATGGAGATAGGCAGTTGTTCTACGAAGGATTGGTCACGTAGTTATTAAAACATTCTTCATACGGAACCATGGAGTTAGGTCGTTCTAGGAAGGAATGGTCACGTGAACATTATCAACCCAAAACATTCGACGTCCGGAGCCATGTGGACATTACAAACCCATAAACTATGGCGTTAGGTAGTTGTTCTATGTGGTTACTAATAACTCAACATATTCGAAGTTTGCAGCCATGGGGTTACACTGAGTTAGGTGGGTGTTACACTAAGGATTGGTCACGTAGTCATTAGTAACTCAAACATTCGACTTCCAGAGCCATGACCTTTGGTCCTTGTTAGAGATGATGATTTATCACGGGAAAATTGGACTGTTTGCTGGGTTTCAACACACGTTTAGCTTATCAGAAGATTACTGTAGTTCGATTGTACGTGGATCTGTTACCCTATTTGGCTGAGCCAATAAGACTCCCGATATTGTACTATTTGATGCCTGTTATTTGTCTACAGACTGCTACGTTGTGTCAGCCAATCATATATGTCGCGTTTTTGGGTATGTTCGTACATACCATCATCTCTAGTCACTGTTCTCTGAAAAATTGGTCACTTGGTTATTAGTAACTCAAATAATTCTGGTCAGGACACTTAAACTGTTCAGAGTATACGCATAGGTAATGGGAGACGACCCGAAGGTAGGGATTTAGTACATTTCTGAAAGGGGCGCCAGTAAACGTATGATGAACCTCGAAAGAATACATGAAATGGTTAAGAAGCGAAGGGCGGGGGGAAACGGAAGCACATCCAGAAAACCCGCCGGCCAATGGCAACGTCCGCCAAGTTATCCGTATGCGAAAAATCGGGGTCGAGGAATCGAACCCGGATCGCCTTGGTGGGAGGAGAGTTCGCTAGCCGCTGGGACGACAGCGGCACTTGTGTGACTGGCAACACGGTGAATTAACGCACCACCCACGTGACTTCACGTATACTACAACATGACACCCTATACAGCAGGGTTAGGTCAAGTTATTTGATGACACACGTAACTAAATAGATATTCTAAGGTCCAGAGACTACTGTTTGCTAGACTGAATTTGCGGGATGGAATAGAAAAAAAACTTACTGCGGCTTTCGTAACTGGGCTAGGGAAAGAAATATTTAGCGAGTTAAATGGCCCACTTGTTAGAATTCCCCGTCCTGTGTATACTCAAGCCCCGACCATTTGTCCACTAACTACTACTCTCTAGAACAGCATACTATGAACGAATAGACGAGGCTTTAATACACATAGGACAGTGGATTCTGGCATGCAAGTCACTGAACTAGCGAATTTTTCCTTATCCTATATCTAGAGGTACACTCTAAAAATTGTTTGTGTATTTGCTACACGTGCGTACAGAAGCGCTAAGACTGTAGGTATGGTAGAATTGTTCCCCAGACATCCATGGTAGCACTAATAAACTTTGTTATAAAACAGTCAAATGTATACTGCAGTTACCAGACTTATTGCAACAATTGTATAGTTACAAGGCGGAAGTACGGCAACTTTCCTATACTACGTTTAGGTTTAATACTGTGAAAACCTTTTTTGTAAGTTTTTTTACAGTGTATGATTATTTCGCGTATTGATTCTAGGTCAGATTACAGAATATTTAGGTATAGAGAAGTGAAATGGCCAGTACAACGGCGAACTCAATCACACACGCTCGCAGCAAAATGGCTACCCTGGCCAGCAACATGGCGGAAACACCCACTGCCAATCAGCTTAAGGCAGCTGTTTTGCAAGCCGGCGATAGGAAACCTGTAGTAACACGCAGGAACGACATACACGGGGCTGGCATCAACAGCCTCGGGTAGTCAATAAGCGGCGAAGTTCGCCCATACCAAATTAGGCGCCACGTCATTTCACGTCTGTATTACTATCAAGTCTGTGGTCAGGTTGAACGTCAAGAACGTATACCTACTACACTGGCATTACTGTGATCGGTAGGGGCCCCAGATTTCCGCGAAAATAATTTTGCCTCACTTTGTTTCGGTTCCTTACGTGTACATCTGCACGTCTGCTTCGTGGTCAGTGATAGGATATTTTAACTATCACGAGTCTTGGGATTCTACCGGCAAATCACAGACGTGTGGTGTTGCAGGGACGTTATTGTAATTGGCTCAGTCAACTGCGATACGGCTCTTCACATAACCATGTGGCAGAATTGCAGATGTGTACGTAAGGCACTGCAACAAACTGGGGAAAAATTCTTTTCGCGGAAAACAGGGGTCCCTAATGATCGGACAGTAGTTTTGGTACACATTCGACTAGTGCAAGCCAATAATAAATAATGACACAACTCGTAGTGAAATACCGGCTTGTACGTTTAGAAACAAGCGGGTATTCGACTGTAACCAGCATGAGGATAGGACTGAGAAGTCTTAAGCTGCTGCCAGATGAACATGCGAAATACTCGTGCCTCGCAATACATGTTCCTCGTCGTGCTGGCGGAACGATACCGAACACTAGCGTCGCCGGAGACGACACTGCGAGCGCCGCACAACGAGAGGACCGGCCGTCGCCGGGTGCTAATTATAAAAACAAGCTAGCTGTGACTGTCGGCAGGCGAGGCGAGTATCTAAAGGAAGACATTCCCCGAGATCTCGGTCCGCCCACAACAGTCCAAGGACGCAGCGTCTGTTTATAGTGGTGCGCTGAAATAAATGCCGAGAGGATAGCGCATCATTCCTGCCGCTGATAATTGGTGTAAAGAGTTACGCACAACCTAGTTGCAATCAATACGTCACGATCACACCTGTACATTTACTTGGTGCGTATTGGCTGCGTGTCTTTGTGCCGTGGCGTCGTCAAGAATTACGTTACTAAAATACGACACGTAAATGATTTGTGGATGGAACACCAGGACGCTGAGAGTTAAGGATGTCCAATTGCGATGGAATCATAATTTTATATCTTTATGAAATAGCATTAGTTTTGTAGACGATACTCGTGAGTACAGTTTCGTCTTACAAAACAATTTAAGCTCTCATAGTTTTCTCATAACGGTGCGTCAAAGTCAAAATTTAATTTGTATATTCTGCTGCCATGCAAATAGTGAAAAGCAACTGACCTACTTCAATAAAATAATTCACTGTGATATTACTTCCAATGAGCTATGCAATAAAGTATTTAAAAGACCATAACGTAATATTTTGAATTTTTTAAAATATTGCAAAAGTACAGGAAAAAAGTTGAAAATTCAGCAATTTTAAAATACAAAAATAGTTAACGGGATTTTTAAAATTGTTTCATTACGTAGATAGTGGTATATTATTTCACCGTGAACTATTTCACTTACGTAAGTCAATTAGTTTTTACTATTTGCATGTCAGCAGAAAATGCAAATTTTGGCTTTGACGCACCGTTATGAGAAAACTATACGAGTTAAAATTGTTTCGTAAGAGGAAACTGCACTCACAAGTATAGTCTACAAAACTAACACTATTTCATATAAATATAAAATTATGACTTTATCGCACTTGAACACCCTTAAGGGGCCTCCCTAGATAGACTGCGTTTGGTGTGTGAGATATGAGCGGTAAGGTTGTTGTCGACCGGCTTATGTAATGCATGGTATATCGCGGGAAAACTTGACTGTTTGCTAGACTTCAATACATGTTCAACCTACCAGAAGAATACTGGCTCTAGCTTATACGTGGAGCTGTTACCCTATTTGACTGAGCCAATAAGAATCCCGCTATTGTAATATTTGATGCGTGTTATTGGTCTGCAGACAGATACGTTGTTATCAGAAGTATATTAGCGAATCATACATGTTGCAAGAATCTACAGTGTTTTCAAGGGTATGTTGGCACAAAACACTTTCGCGATACCATCATCTCTAGCTAATGCATTATCCACCTTTACGCGCAAGCTACCCAGATGACGTGAAGTGCTTAACTATTATACTTTTCCCTATGGGACTTTCAGCGGTGGCCACATTATTTTATTTGCGGCTAGCATAGTTCAAAGTCTAACGCTTGTTTCTATAATTGCGTTTTCCGAATACGGTTGTTGTTTTTCCAGATACAGCAGTCTGAAAACCCAATTTTTGGCCATTTTGAGGGGCACGAAAATAATGTTTATTATAATAAAAAATGTACCAAATTTTTAAAAAACTATAGCGGCATAGTTTGAAGTGTGGCTTTTTTTTTTTCGTAGATATACAAATACAATGCTTTTCTTTTCGTAGATAGGCCTATACAAATACAATGCGCGTTAAGCAGTTTCGTCAAAAAATCATAGTCACAACTCACCGCAACGCATTTCAAGCGCGGGTAGGGATGCCCCTTAATAAATGCGTTGTCCCAGCTGTGCGCTGAAATGGAATGGAAAGTGACGATACTCCAGCTGCACTAAAAGGCGTAAGCGATGGATGGAGGCGAGCGACGCGATCAGACTGGTCCAGCCACAGGAGGATAAATCACGAGAGGCATGTCCCTGGGCGGGGGAACGAGGTCACGAGGCGTTATCGTGAGATGATCGCCACTCTGATAACAAGTCCTCCAAACTGGAGCTAGTTGCGTCATCTGGCGTCATACAACAATGTTGGCCTGTGGGCGAGGCGGGGGGTTGTTGCTACTTTCAGGCTTCAAGCTCCTCCAATAACACATATTTATATGACTTTATCACGGGAAAACTCGACTGTTTACTAGATTTCAACTTACGTTCAACCTACCATAAGATTTCTGTATTTGGCATGTAGCCTACGTGAATCGGTTACCCTATTTGACTGAGCCAATAAGAATTCCGCTACTGTAATATTTTATACCTGTCATTGTTCTGCAGACAACTATGGAATGTAAGACGTGTAATCATACATGCTGCGAGAAAATACAGTGTTTTCAAGGGTATGTTGGCACAAAATTTTTTCGCGGTATACGATCATCTCTAAATATAGTATAAACATCTCGGGTGAATACGACGAGAAATGGACAGTAGCTGCGACGAAGCATAGTGTGTTCTAAGGCATGCGCTGTTATGGCCATGGTTGGTATTTTTTTTTCACATTGGCACAAAAACTTAAATTATTTTAAACTGTATACTTTAAAAAATTCAAGACTAAGATCAGTTACACGATACACAATAATGCAGACGTTTTGTAAAATAATGCACCGTCCTTCACAAATATATACTGCTTGATTTTTCCAAATTTTCATAACAGAATTAGTAATATTTTAGGTGCAAAAATCTGAAAAAAAAAAAAAAAAAGTTATTTGCTACCAAAAAAAAAAAGAGGAACAAATTACGATCAGACAGAGATGATGGTATATCGCGAAAACATATTGTGTCACAACATACCCTTGAAAATACTCTGCATATGCGCTTCAAATGCGTTGCAGTGTTTTCGTAAATACGGTTCACATAAGCCAATTGTGTCAACGTATGAAAATAAAACACACTTCCGACAAGGACGGATTGTCATTGTTAAAATACCCTGCTCATCAAAAACACTGTTTCTATCTAAGCCTTCCAGCATAGGAAAAAAAAAATCTTAAAAGACTGCCGTGCTTCAAAACGTACAAACCGGATGTATGTGAAACTCAGAAACGTGAACTGAACCTTTCTACAGGCTTTCCGCCAATAAAATTGTACAGTTACAGTTTAGTAAAACTGTACCGGCGGGAATTCAGCACGCATGTTCAGAGCACGGTCGTAGAAGAACAGGTCTGGACACTCGCCTGGAAACTTGACCCCCTTGTTGTTTGGCTGCAGTTCACCAAGTTACCGATAATGTTATACGTTTTTGGCACTGCAGTTAGGGCAGTCGGCTCAAACTCCGCCCACTTCCTTCCCACTAAGGTAAACAATTTATCAAAACGTATTTTTTTTTATCAAAGTATGAAATACTTCATTTGCTCACAACTTAACATCATGGCTCCAGAAATCTTTATTTACTTTATAATGTTAACAATGGAAAAAAGTGGGCGGAGTTTGAGTCCGACCGCCCGGATTACAGCGCCAAAAAGTACGACATTCTCGCTAACTTGACGAACTACAGCCAAACAAGTGGTCACGGTCGTAGAAGAACAGGTCTGGACACTCGCCTATCTAACAATGTATTTTGCTTGACCCCCTTGTTGTTTGGCTGTAGTTCGTCAAGTTACCGAGAATGCCGTACTTTTTGGCGCTGTTTTCCGGGCGGTCGGACTCAAACTCCGTCCACTTTTTTCCATTGTTGAATTTATAAAGTAAATAAAGAATTCTGGAGCCATGATTTTAAATTGTGAGCGAAGGAAGTATTTCATACATTGATAAAAAATACGTTTTGATAAATTGTTTATCCTAGTGGGAGGGAAGTGGGCGGAGTTGGTGTTGACCGCCCTAACAGCAGCGCCAACAACATATAGCATTATCGTGAACTTAGTGAACTACAGCCAAACAACAAGTGGGTCAAGTTTCCAGGCGAGTGTCCAGACCTGTTCTTCTACGACCGTGAAGGGGGTCAAGTAAAATACATTGGTAGATAGGCGAGTGTCCAGACCTGTTCTTCTACGACCGTGAAGGGGGTCAAGTAAAATACAGTGGTAGATAGGCGAATGTCCAGACCTGTTCTTCTACGACCGTGAAGGGGGTCAAGTAAAATACATTGGTAGATAGGCGAATGTCCAGACCTGTTCTTCTACGACCGTGAAGGGGGTCAAGTAAAATACAT